>JASDQU010409625.1:0-10527 GCA_032191745.1 Picea mariana | reverse complement strand
TGCCCTAAAAACCTGCAAAGTCTTGGATCCCATTCCCTTCGGAGAAGTCAAATTTCTTTATGCATTCCTTGAATTGTGCTCTCATGTTCCTTGGTTTTTCCTCTTAAACAAAGAACTTCAGTAGCCAGAAGGACATTTTTGGTTACTTGCCTCGCGAATTTCTCCGACAAACTCATGTACTGTTGATGGAGTCCAGCTATTTCTTCATCAATTCTGCACTCTATATCCCTTTTCCAAGCATCCAGATTGGTCGCAAAGAATCCATGAGCCTCTTGAATTTCGTCCAAGCGCCACTCGCGACACCTCACTGCTTCTCAACGTGGTGGGTTAATTCCTTCCATTTCTTCTAAACTACCACCCACTTCCCACCAAATTCTCCTTTGTCGAGCCTATCTAACCACCGCAATGTGGCAACAAAGGATGTTGCAGGAGCCACCCTGAAGCCACACCAATTTCCTCACCAACTCTTTCCTACAAAATGAGATAATTCATAGACCTAGGTCGAAGATCCATTATAATCTCACACACGAGAAGAGTGAGTTAATTGAGATAAATCACACACGAGAAGAGTGAGTTAATTGAGAATGGTCACGACTTAATTTTTCGTTGAGTTCACTTAAATCACTTAAATGACCCAAAAGGCATAAAGTCACTTTTACCCATTAAATAATAAAAGGCTCAACTTGAATTTATAAAATCACTTTATAAACTCACTTTATAAAGTCACTTAAGAGAGAAATGTGCTCGGTCTCTTTACATGTTGGGGCCGCCAATGTAGAAGTACCTCTGAGCTACCAAAATTTAACACTCCCTCTTAGTGAGGGAGGAAATTCTGGAGCCTCAACTTGGATCTATCTCCAACCCCATCATGTCCTATGTTGTAGTTTCTCCCACTGCACTGGAAGCCTCTGCTCCCTCTGAACTCAAAGCATCTCGAGCTACCTACACTGAAATCTGATCAAGAGACCTACTCATACAAGGTCCTCTCTATGAAGCCTCACAACTGTCAGACTCAAGCTCCAACCACACATTGGATCCAACTACAGGCTGACCAAGAACTCTGTACAATCTCTCTGACCAGACACCAAGCAACAAAATTGGGTCAGAAGAGATTCCCTCTGGATATAAGTATGCTAGTCCTTGAGAGAACACAATCCCACATCCATCTATATCAAAATATGACACAAAGAGAAAGTTCATTGGTAGTTTGAGAACATATAATACCTCAGCCAACTCTAGATACCCTCCTTACTCCAAATGGAATCTAACACTTCCAACTCCCTCCACAGCTAAGACATGTTTTATTCTCACCCCACACCCCACATATCTTCCTAAGTTGATCTCTGAAAAACAAAGGAATATAGACCTCATCCTCGTCATGTGCTAAGAAGCTCCATTTTCCAAGAACCATGCAAGATTGCATGTACACCCTAGGCACCCAATGTTAGGCACCCAATGCCTGCAAGACATGCCATCAAGAAAAAATCCTTCTCGAACTTTTCTATGAACTCAACAACTTCGGCTGATGCTGACACCTCTAGCTCCCACCTCTTCTTCTTCTTTTTTGGAAATTGTCATGTATAATGTCCCAACTCATGACATGCATATCATCTCACCTTACTCATGTCCTTCTTCTCTCCATGAGAAGACTTCTTTTACTTCTTCTTTGCTTCTACTAGGGAAAAATTCTCCTCATTCTCCTCACCCTTTGATTGTCTAATACAAAGAGCCTCCTCATGAGTCTCTTCTTTTATGAAGTTATCCTACAATCTCTCATGGTTGGGACGATTCTCCCTAGAGACAACACCTTTAACAAATGTGTTCCACTTCTATGAAAAAACATTCAAAGCGGTCCTGACCAATTCTCCATCTGTTATAACCTCTCCAACTGCGCCAAGTTCATCACAAAATTGAGTGATTCTGGTGAGATATGAAGACACTTTTTTAGTCTCGGTCATACTTATATTTCTCAGCTTCTCTCTCAATACCATCTTTCGATTCTCATTGGAACTTTGGTATATCTTGGTCAAATATTCCCACATCTCGTAGGAATTTTCTTTTCCAGCAACATGAGGAATAACATGGTCCTTAATTGCATCAAGAATCATCCTCTTTGCCTTCACGTTCTTCTTCTAGAATATTCCAAATGATTTGCATCTGTAGGAACAATGACGAGATCCAATTGTGTGTTGTTCACAATGTCCCATAACTCATCTTCATCTAACAACAAAACTATCTTCTCCTTCCAAGGACTAAATTTTGTTGCCCCATACAACCTATCTTTGAACCTCAAGCAAATAGCCATGACCTTCTCAACTGAAAATCAACTCTTTCCCTTCCTTATTCTAGGAAAAACCCCTCTATACTCATTGCAAACCAAGTGTCAAATATCTTGTCTGTTGAAACTCAGAGCTCCTACTGTGATACCATGTTGAAAAATCTGATCTCAAACACTTAGCCAACACTAGATTTCAACCTCCTATAGTTATTCAGCAATAAAACAATGGAATCACATACATTTTACTAGAACAATGAACAATAGACAAAATCACCACATTTGACACAAGGAATTTCTAGGCAATGCCCCTGGAAAAATCCACAAGGGGAAAACCAATCTAGGATATATGTTTCTTATTGAGCTCTTAGGAAAATTATGAATTTACAACAACAATAAATTCAACATTAATTACAACAACAATATCACCTCGAAAAACATGTCAAAGACCACAAAATATATGATTATATTTTAGTTGTATGGTCGGGAACAATACGACCTCCTTGACAACAAAACCTACTCAAAATATGTGCATTGTTGTTGCACCTTTCTGTACGGATTATTCCTCAGCTAGGTGCCTAAAAAATCATGATAAAACTCTATGAGATGGTTGCCTCAATTTTGTGCCTGAAACAACTATACGACCTCTTCAATCCATATTGCACAGACTGTCCTTTAATGCTGAATATATCTTGGGATGTGTGCCTCCTCCCCTCCTTGGAATTCATGCAAATCCCACTTTGCTACTACTCTTTCCTCTAGCTCAAATTCTCTTGGTCTCTGTTGGAATATGAGTGACTCTTCACATTCCTCTCCAAGATCTCCTCAAAAGGGGTGCCCCTTCTTCTCTCTCAAGCTCCTTTTATGCATCTTTAATGTGTAACTTCTCTAACCCTTGGTCTTCCGAAGAGATGAACGGTCAATATTAGATATTTCCCTCCCAAGATCAATGATCACGACTTAATCGTCTGTTGAGTTCACTTAAATCATTTAAGTGACCCAAAAGTCATAAAGTCACTTTTACCCATTAAATAATAAAAGGCTTAACTTGATTTTATAAAATCACTTTATAAAGTCACTTAAGAGAGGAATATGCTCGGTATCTTCTACATGTTGTGGTCGCCAATGTAGAAGTACCTCATGTTAGCACTCTGTAAATTTTTTCCAGTTGAATAGACAAACGACAGAGGTAACTGTTTCAACCTACTTTAGAGCTGGGCACTAGCTTGCTCAACTAAGAGAGGGATCTCTCATGTCACTAGGTGTTTCTTTGGCAATCAATGGCTAGATTTGGCTTGTTTTGGGGTTTTTTATAAAGTTTTTGGCAAGGAAGGGGAGGGACACTTAGGGCTATGGAGTCGAAAATAAATAAACAATAGCAGGCCATTGGAACTATCCAGAGGAGAAAGGATAAATGAGGCAATGAATCTGAGTTGTAAATAGAAATTTTTGCAGGGTGGAAGAGGAAAAAGGAAAAACAATTAACCACATCAGAGCATTATTTAAATGAATTTTGAATTAGCTAGGAATATAATCACATAGTTTTAAATTGCTTAAGTCGAGAGCATCATCAGATGAATTTCAGACCTTTGACTCTCCAATTTAAACACAAGAAGATGCAAATGGAATTTTAAAGACACAAGAAATACATACTATGAGAGAAAACAAAACTCATATCACAATCATTAGAATCTTTTCATAAAGAGTTCAAAACGCTTTTGCATTATATATTCAATTTAACTTCAGGAAATTATAAAGTCCTCCTGCTACGAGGGCAAGCCCCTCTTCGGTCAGTCCTCTTTTCATTTATCTTTGGAATAATATATAGGTAGATTACATCCAGGATTCAAAACGAATCATATTCCCTACAATTCTAAAAATAGACATCAATTACAAAAAAGGAGTAATGTGTAACAACTGTACTCCTATTTTATAGGGAACGTTATAGACAAAACTAACATATTCGAGATTTTCTCTTTGACCGCCACATGTCTATATCATTACAAAATTCTCTGAAACATACTCAATTTAGTTTGAGAACTATTTCAGATTAGTGATTTCTTCCTTTAAAGTGTCAAGCCACGCCGATTGGTTTTATCCAACGCTCTCAATCACCTCAGCTTTAACCTCTATCTTCTGTCTCTTTCTCCTTTTCCTCTTGACAACTCGCGTGTGATGCTTATCGACGTATTCATTGATGACTAAATCCTTCATGATGGGATTTAATCTAACCTCTTTATCTGCTTTGGGCTCTTTTGTAGGCTTTGTATGAAATTTCATTGTTAATACCCGTGCAACCAACTTCTCTTTCTTCTTCAATGATGAATCTATCATATTAGTTGAAAATTCTAGTTCGTTGGAGGCCATTGGATCTGTTTTATCCATTTTTCCCGATTTTGTAGAAAACATAAGCTTATATCCTCTAATTGTACATTAATTAGGAAGATGATCTGGTTTGTAATTACCCCATTCAGGAATGAAGCATCGATTGCCCAAAACAGAGTAATGTCATCCATATTTTGAAAGATGGTAGTCACAGAGTTCCAATAATGAATTACTAACAAAATTACTTACAGGTATGACGACCTGTCATGCTCGTCCAATCTATTCTGAATGATGAGACTTTGAATCAGTTATCTGGCGGCGCTCACCGAGCATCGCATGGACGAAAAGTACTCAAACAAGTGGCATGAAGTGATTTGACTGGCTGCCCCTTTCCCCGTGCGATCCTTGGATTTGACATATATCAAATGATTTTCTGACACGTGACATTAGGGTGGACTGGGGTGGTTTCAGGATTACCCTCTTTTCCCCCTGATATGTATCTGGTGGCGCCACGTACCTTTGGAACAAAACCGTGGTATTCTTATTGGCCCGCCTCCAGGATATTAATCAGTGTGCTACTTCTCCGCCCGATGTGTCCTTCGACCGTTGATTTGGCAACGCTCATGATCACGCCCTGTTGAGCCCCATTTACTTCACCTTTCTGCTATATTTAGCATTGTCTTCCAGATGTGTCTTTGTCTGCCAGTCTGACATTCCTCCATACTGACTTAGCCTTCTACTAAGTTCTGAGGCTAGGTCTCTAAAAGAAAATTTTACAGTGATAACATGGGCTCCAACTAGGGATGCTACCCTCCTTGCGAGGTAGCAAAGAATAGTAGACCCTGTACCTTCTCCATTGGGATTTTCTCATAACAGGTGGGTGTCATGCTTTGAACTAGGGATTGAACGCTGGATATACTGCTAAAATTTAACTGAATACTTTATTTGGGAATCTAAACTTGAAAATGCTTGATCATCAAGCTTATTCGCACCTACCTACCCTAACTGCTGAGGCGAAATGCTAGTAAGGTGAAATGAAAGTGCCAATGCAACCATGCCATCATTTTATCCAGTGTTTGTTTTCCTTGCACATGCTTGCTCCAAATTCCTTTTATTGATAATTCATTCAAAAATTCATCCAAAAATCCAAATTTCAAAAAATTAAAAACATTTGTACCATTTACTGCCTCCAAAAAAATTTCAAATGGATCCTCTAAAACATGCACAAAACAACCATCATGTTTGGCCCCTTCCACTGCATGCTTGTTTTTATGTAATTTAACCTGTTGATTTCCACCAGGAGGCTGAAAAATCTATTGAGACTGTTGGAAATAACAATCTTCTGAATCATAAGACAGTGCTAACTGAAACGAAGCTTCTGGTGTAAAGCAATCCATATATAATACCGACATTGATTTGTTGTCCTCTTTATTCTTAAGCTCACAACCCCTCATCAGCTGTAGATTCAGACTGTAAATATTTTTCATATAGCATTCCATAGGGTCACGAGACACATGAGGGACCACTTCTTTTTCAGGAGTTAAAACAGAAGGGCAGGCTTCCTTCACAAGTGTCTGTTGTTCTTGCTCTATTCCTTTTGATCTGAGAACATTTTCAAATAAAATGGAAGCAATAGGTTTCTCTACTCTTCCATGCATATCAACAAAAACATTCATACATCCTCAAATATCTTCAAATATGACAACCATATTATATGTATCAATGATATCCTCTTGTTCATCAAACAATTCTGATTTGGTTTTATCAACCTTATGGAAATTTGCTCGAAGACTGTCATTTTGACTTTCAAGTGAATGAATGGAAATAAGTTCATGTTCATAAAATTCTTGCAAATGTGAAAGGCTAACAACATGGACTATTTCACAGTCTAGAGTTCCCATGAATGCATTTTCAAAACCATGATTTTCGAAAGAATCAGATAAAACAACTGCCCCTTTATTATCTTTATGTATTTCTAATTGAGAAGTGGCATATATTGTCTTGTTGCTTTCCTGAAACTCTACGTTAGTTGTTTGTTCAATGCTTGAAGTTTCCATATATGCAGTTTCAGAATCCTCATCTATGTCTAATCCATTTAGGAATTGAACAACCACATCATTCTCAAGGGAAGAAAGACAACTTTGAAACACTATGTCTTGCTGGAAATCTTGTTGTATATCTACATTAATGTTAGGAGAAGGGCGATGACCTTTAATAGTAATTTCTTGATCAACTTTATCTTCATTTTCAAGCTAATAGTTGGGCACAGGCTGCAAATATGAACCTAAATAACCATCTATGTAATCATCCATGCGATCATTTATTGCATGTGAAGGTTGTTGTTCCTCCTCACTGACAACAATTTGATCGTGTAAAAAAGTGACATGGCAGTCATAATTTCTTGCTTCTTCTTCTATCTCACGATTTTCTTTCAATAATTCAAAGGAAGAAAAAAATAATGGAAGATGGTTTTCATTTGTAAGTCCACTGTATTTTGGATATTCGGCATCATACCTAGAGGATTTTTTATTAGAAAGATTTTTCTTCAGTTTTTTGAAGGAAGAAAAACATAGTGGCAAGGTTCCTTCACCTGATTCAAAACCTTCTTCATTTTCTTCACTGTTGTCATATGCACAATTTTCAATTTCATTGGGTTGCTGAAAACACTCATTTTCAGATTCATCTCCGTCCAATGGTTGTAATTTATTGTCAATTAGTTCCAGTGAATCAACGTGATTTGGCATCAACATACATTATTTTGCCCGAATGATGATCTTAGAATTTTCTTTCAACAATTTAAATGAAGGGGAACATAGAGGTGAAGCATTTCCTGTAGTTGGTTCAAAACTTTCTTCTTTGCAACTGTGATATGTAAGCTGATGAATCTTACTATGAAAAGGAACATTTTCAGGGCGAGAACATGCAGTTGGTTGTTCTAAGAAGTCAACCTCATAATTATCATCATATTCATCATATATAAGCAGATCAACAACACCTGCAATGTCATCTAGCAAGAAAAAACTTGGAGCATCGACTTGCTCTTCAACAGACTGATTTTCATACTCATCTTCTTGACTGTCCATGAATGAATAATGAAACAATCAGATTTATGCTTGTCATGTGGTGTATCAGAAATCACATAAGAGATTTCCCTTTCACCAAGTGGAATATAATCTTCTGCAAAATCATTAGCATTCAAATTTTCAAGAGGACCTATGATGCTATCAATTTTACACTTCATGTTCCAATCAACTGTTTTATGTTCATGTCCATTCTAATGTCCTAGAGCACCCAACCCCTCATTTCGAATCTATTCACATGCTAGGATATTGTGTTGAATTTCTTGAGCGTCATTAAACATTTGTTGTTAGGTCTCAGGTCTTCTTTCCACCAGGAGGAAAGACAAATCTGGGTGGAGAGTAGTGGCACACTGGAGCATGGAAACAACTTCAATGGTTTTAATTTATTTGGGAAAATCATAATAAGTATTGGAAAACCTTCTACTGAATGCGGAAATGGTCTCAGTTCTTTTCCCTTTCAAGGCATAGAATTTTGTAAGTTGTAGGTCTAGAGATTTCTTCTTACCCCAGAACTTCGAAAAAACACCCTTCAATTCTTCCCATGAGCCAATTTTCCCGAGTTGCAAATGTTTGAACCATTATTTGGTATCTTCTTTCAAATATTGAGAGAAGGCCCTCATACAAACATCATCATCATCAATCTCAAACAAATCTATAAAATGCTCAAAACCTTGGATGTGTTTTTCGGTTGTGATGGTACCCTATTCCCCGTCAAACACAGGTAGGTATTCATAGTACTTTGGAGGAAAATCATGAAGGATGTGGGGTAATTTCAAGGGTCTGTACCTGTGCTGGATATTGGAGGGTTTTGAACCAAACGCATGATATGCAATATCGGCCTTGGTCTCATGAGGTTTATCTGCTTGGTTGTAGTTATCATATGGTTCAGGTGGGAGATTTTGATCAAGGTTAGCAATGAACTGAGGGGATATTTGTATAATCTTAAAAGGAGGATATGCAACTTCAATATTATCATGATCATCGTTAGCATACAACATATGAAGAAAAAATTGTCTAGCATGCTCAAGCAAGGACCAAAAGCAACTTATAACAAACAATAAAATGCCTTGGAAAAATTTCCATTTTAAGTACTTGTTTTCTTCCATGATGCCTTTTCATACCTTTGTTAGGGGTTTCATCTTCAGATAGTGGAGTCGTCAAGGATGTTTCACAAGCTGTATTATGCATTGAGAGTGGAGTCGCCAATAAAATTTAAATTTTTGGATTCTTCTACCAGTGGAATCTCTTAATCCCATTAGAAGCTTGAGTGGAGTAGCCAATAAAATCTTCAGGCTACTAAGTCTTTGGGCAGTGGAGTCGTCATAAAAATTATGAATTCTAGATTCTTGAAAATGAGGTCGCCAAGTGAATGATGTACAACCTTTCTGTGTTTGAATACTCTTCACCATCAGTACTTAGATTTGAACTTTGTCGTTTCTCCCAGGGAAGATTTCACCTTCATTCCCCGACAACGGCGCCGGAATGTTATCACTCTGAAAATTTTGTCCAGCTGAATAGACAAATGACAGAGGTAATTGTTTCAACCTACTTTAGAGTTGGGCACTAGCCTACTCAACTCAGAGAGGGATCTCTCGTGTCACTAGGTGTTTCTTTGGCAATCAGTGGCTAGATTTGGCTTGTTTTGGGGGTTTTTATAAAGTTTCTGGAAAGGAAGGGGAGGGACACTTAGGGATATGGAGTCGAAAATAAATAAACAATAGCAGGCCATTGGAACTATCCAGAGGACAAAGGATAAATGAGGCAATGAATCTAAGTTGTAAATAGAAATTTTGCAGGGTGGAAGAGGAAAAAGGAAAAACAATTAATCGCAACAGAGCATTATTTAAATGAATTATGAATTAGCTAGGAAGAGAATCACATAGTTTTAAATTGCTTAAGTCAAAAGCATCATCAGATGAATTATAGACCTTTGACTCTACAGAAGAAGATGCAAATGGAATTTTAAAGACACAATAAATACATATTATGAGAGAAAACAGAACTCATATCACAACCATTAGAATATTTTCATAAAGAGTTCAAAGTGCTTATGCATTATATATTCAATTTAACTCCAGGAAATTACAAAGTCCTCCTGCTACGAGGGCAGTGTCGTCTCCAGTTAGTCCTCTTTTCATTTATCTTTGGAATAATATATATAGGTAGATTACATCTAGGATTCAAAACGAATCAAATTCCCTACAGTTCTAAAAATAGACATCAGTTACAAAAAAGGAGTAACATGTAACAAATGTACTCTTATTTTATAGGGAACGTTATAGAAAAAACTGACATAATCAATATTTTCGCTTTGACCGCCACATGTCTATATCATTACAAAATTCTCTGAAACATACTCAATTTAGTTTGAGAACTATTTCAGATTAGCAATTTCTTCCTTTAAAGTGTCAAGCCATGTTAGTTGATTTTCTCCAACTCTCTCAATCACCTCAACTTTAACCTCTATCTTTTCTCTCTTTCTCCTTTTCCTCTTGACAACTCACATGTGATGCTTATCAGCGTATCCATTGATGATTAAATCCTTCATGTTGGGATTTAATATGACCTCTTTATCTACTTCCGGCTCTTCTACAAGCTTTGTATGAAATTTTGTTGCTAATACCCATGCAACCAACTTCTCTTTTTTCTTCAATGATGAATCTGTCATATTAGTTGAAAATTCTGGTTCGTTGGAGGCCACTGGGTCTGCTTTATCCATTTTTCCCGATTTTACCGAAAATATAAGCTTATTGTTGGTTGTGGAGCCTGATTATCTTCCTGATGCAGAGGTTCTTTGCTTTCAGCCGTGTCTATACCCCATGAAGTATTTACACCCCATAAGTATGT
>JASDQU010409622.1:0-10527 GCA_032191745.1 Picea mariana | reverse complement strand
AGTTTATGTTGAGTGTAAGGGTCCTGTTCTCTGATTGCAGAATAGTTGTTCTTTCCCATTGCAAGTGTTATCTTAAATGTAACCCAGGATTCTTAGATTGATCTTTAAAGGTTTGCAATAGGGAAGTTACTTTCTTGTGATTTAATGCAGAACTTCAGTTTAATTGAGCAAGTGAGATTAGTATAAGTTTCTTTACTACAACACTAAGCTGCTTTTGGAATTGAGCATATATAGTGCGTGGTTATATTTGAAATAAAAGACTTCCCTGGGTTGATAATTTATGTTCCACTTGGTTGTTTAAAATCAATTAGGCAATTATAGTGACCAATAGTTGCCATCCCAGTTGAATTCATTCTTGAAAATGTCAAACTGCGAATGCATTTTGGTTTTGTTGGTTGATTGTTGGAATTGTTGGGAAGCAGAAGCAAAACAAAGCTATTCTATAACAAAGAATAAACTAAGAAATATCAAACACGCATCAAAGAAAGAACAGAAAACACACACTTGACACAGTGATTTATGTGGAAACCCAAATCAGGAAAAAACCAGGGGCAATGATTATCGATCTTCTTCTATTCAAGGGAGAATTACAATAGCCAACCTAGGCATACAAGCATCCTCTCCTCACACAATGTACTCTCTTGCACTCACATTGTACTCTAGCTCTATGGGTATGCTCATATATATAACATCTATCACTCAATTACACATACTCACTATGAATAGATCACATAGTTACACGAATAGTTCATAAATATATTGCATGCATGTGCATGTGCATCTCCATGTGACCGCATGAGGAAATTCGTTGCCATGTTTCCAACAATCTCCACCTTGAAAACAATTTACCTGATATGTCATTCCCTTTATTAATTCATCACCTTTTCTGCAAACCAAGAGAAGCCAAACACCATCACTACTCCGCAACTTCTCTGACAATACCCTTACATGAACATGCCTATACGATTCACTCCAGCATGAACCATTATGTGTCCATCATTAGCCTGTCTAATAGATCGATGCACTTGTCTAAATCTAATGAATCATAACCACATACTAAATCATTGCAACCACTGCAGGTGATACTTGTGCTTCTGTGTTTGAAGCACCCATTTCCATGCTCCTGACCTGGTTTTTCCATGTGTCTACTGAAAACACCAACTGCATGTGAAATTTTGACCATTTCTCCATCGCAATCATCAAACTTCCTAGTAGCATATAATACTCGAGACATATAACAATTTTCTTCTTCATCAATTAAGAAACCTAAAGAGAATTTACAATGGAAACCCAAAGGGATTTTACCAGTTTCACATTATTCATATTGAATTTCCTGAGTATCTTCACCACATACTTCTATTGTGATAACCAAGCTTACCATATTTTCTATCTCTATGTATTTCCATGCCCAAAATTTATTTTGCTTCTCCCATATCCTTCATAACAAACGTACTTATAAAAGTCTTGAGAGGAGAAATACTTAGAAAAGTTTCTATGTTTTTAAGAGATAAAGCGTTCAAAGATGAAGTGCAAAAAATTGACGTTCGAAAAAGGAACATGCCTATTCGATCCCAACTTCCTTGCAATACTTTCCAAGTTCCATGCATATGAACTTACCTTCATCGTATATTCTCAAACACTTGATTGACTTGCCAACACATCAGACTTTCTACAGACCCACCTTTCTAAACCGGAAACACTACTCCATCTCGAACTTTTCATTCGCAAAACCTTGACCGAATACAACCAAGTAAGCCTTAACCGCTTACCTCTAGGCCCATTTACAATGGAGTTCACCAAGCCTTTTATAGGCTTCATTACATGCAAATACATGGACATAATACGACGAGATACCCAAAACACATGGACCCGAAAAACCACTTGCTTTGACCTAAAACCAAATTTAACTCATTAACTCTTTCACCGAGAAAAGGTTTACCCAACATACATGCCCCCCCACATATTCAATCTACCTAAATCTATGTTTAGATTTTTCATAGGTGACCTGATAAACCAAGGGTACGCATGCCTATCCATGTCTTAGAGACATATGCCCATTTACATGCAATCAATAATTTCTACAACTCCAAAGTAAAAAAGATTTTTTTTTTCTTTTATTATTTCACGGTAACTCAACCATCACCACCCTGCACCTTCTATGTGAACAGGGGTGGAGAGACACAACATACATAAAAAACTTCATAAACCATACATGTAGCTGAATTTGCGTATTTTGTGGAGTCCTCTTTGGATGCTTGTTGTCTTTTCCAACAATCCTTCTTGAGATGCCTAGATTTTTCACAAAACCAACATTTTTTCTTACGCTTAGTGTCTTTTCAAGAAGATTATGTTTGACAAGTTATTTGTCATATACAAACTCTCCAGTTTGGTCCACAAACTTCTTGTTGTCAAATCTTCAAAGATGTTAAACAACACCTCATCTTCCAAACACAAACAAATAGTACTGAGGGCTCTTGCGTCCAGATCCTCCTAGTCCTTGTCTGTCATGCTTGTCGGTTTCTTTGACTTTTCATCCAATGCCTTTCACAATCCTTGTTGCACAAGAAGATCCAACATCTTGAATTTCCATAACGCAAAGCTATTCTTACCGTTGAATTTCTCCACCTCAAACTTAGAACTCTACATTTTCTCAATTTAATACAAAACTCCCAAAACCATTACTTATAAAATCAAGCCCTTTTAAATATGAAAAAATAATCTTATAAACCCTCCAAAAAATTTTAATAAAAAAGTTTTTCTAAAAAACAATATTTTATACCTAAAAACACATTTTTACTAACCTCAAAGAATTCACTTTTTAAACAAAAATATCCACATTATATATTAATAAAAAGCTCACCTCACTCCATAAATTTCATTCCTCCACCTTTTGTCTTATGTGAATAAGAAAGGTCCCCCTCACCTTTATTAAATAATATCCTCCACTTAACAAGATGTCATCCACTCATAAAATATTCTCCCTTTTAAAAAATACCATTAGCAACTTTTAAACCATGCAATTTTTTTTTGTTAAAGATCGGCGCTCTCTTAAGGGTGAAAAAGGGTGGAAATGAAGCGCTAATTTGAGAGATCAACGCTCCTTCAATGTGGATGGGGGAGCGTCGATTTTCCATGGTGTGCAAACTGCGCACGTTGATTTCTAGAAATTTGTGATATTTGTGATATCTTAAGTGTGAGAGGGTCGGCGTGTGTCTAACACTTTCTAGGGAGTGTTGATGATAATTTCTTGACACTTTCTAGGGAGTGCTGATGATAATTTCTTGAGCTAATCAAGCAATTTGCTTTGGCTCATTTGTGATATCAATCTTTTCTTATATCATTTGTTGGGAAGTGGAAACAAAACAAAGCTATTTTATAATAGAGTATAAATTAAGTAAGATCAAATATTCATCAAACCAACAATAATAAATACACATTTGACACAGTGATTTATGTGGAAATTTAAATAGAAAAAAAACCACGAACAATTTCACATCCAAAAACCCTTCCACATCCATCTCTCAGACATTCATTGAAATGTTGTTAATTGATTTATTGTTAATGAGATTATTGGCAGCGAGACGCCCTTAAATTACGATTGCATTGAAAATCACAGTTCGCGTGGGAAATAATTTGGATAGAAAAATGCTTTCACCTCAAATATGAAATCTCAGACATTGAAATTACAATTTAACGTCATTACGAATTCAACAAATAAGGCAAATTGCGATTTCATAATTGATAATCTCGACGGAGTTTCTCAAAATCTATATTGCCATCTTAAATTCAACGGACAACAGCCATTGTCCCTTCAATTTCCATGCCCACTAACGTAGTCTAATGGTTTTTCTGTTATATTTTTCGATACAAAAATTTTGGATTTTGGAAAAATATTGTTGGAAAAATATAATTAGAAATTGCAGATTTCATTTTTTAAATTTACATAGATTTTTCAATGCCCTGCATTTAGAAATTATATAAACATGTGTACTTCTGAACACAATATGAACACAATATCTGCATAATTCCTATATTAAACATGTGTACTCTTGAATGCTAAGTCTGATAGAAAGACGGAGAAAGTTCATATTTTCAACCTCAAATATCCAGAGGATTCCTATTCATCTGCTTGTCATTAATATCAAACAGTGCATCAAATATTATTATCGACAAAAATGGAGAATTATTACAATCTGCCTTCACAACATAAAGGCTTAGCATGGCACGGCCGTCCTCACTTGTTCTTCTCGCCCTAGCTACTCGCTACCACCGAAGGGATTCTTCACAGCGTCCATGACGCTCTGCGTAGCACCCTTCGCCTTTTCGCCAGCCTGCATTAACATGATCCAAACTCCATTAATTTCAATACATTCAAAACAAAAAAAAAAAAAACTTCAAATTTAATTGTTCATCTGTTCAATCAGGTCTTCTAAAACTACAAGTACAATATTTTTAAATAAAATTATCAACTACCTGTTGGAAGAAAGAGCCAGTTTGTTCCTTCCCCTGTTGGGCTGTACCCATGGCGGACTGACCCATTCCCTTGGTCGCCTCAGAAGCCTTCTCCCGAGTCATATCCTTCATCTGACCAGTCTTGTCTTGCGCAGCACTGGCTGCCTCAGAAGTTTTCTACATATGCATCTACATATGCATTGGACCAAATCAATGTGAAAAAGGCATAGGCATTTTTGGTAATAAGATGGGAATTACAATATTTATTTTAAAAGTCAATGTAGAAAAACATGCCAAAGATGTACCTCATTTGAAACACTCTATCAAAATTCATTGAAGGAAAGCTTGTAGAGCTCAACCATCAAAGAAACAAAGCATATGGTTGGGCATGAGGAAATGTACAGCAAAAAACCAAGCCCTAAGTGCTCGAGAGTGGCCCGAGACTCATTCTCAATAGTCGAGTGTTTATCAAGAAAGGTGCTTATCTTGCCCAAAATAAGTTTAAGCCCCCACCCAAATGGAACCATATCACATAACCGAGGCATAAAAAACAAGAATGGGTGGAAGTGTGGGCCAGATCGTACTTGTGCTTCTGTGTTTGAAGCGCCCATTTCCATGCTCCTAACCTGGTTTTTCCATGTGTCTACTGACAACACCAACTGCATGTGGAATTCTGACCATTTCTCCATCGCAATCATCAAACTTCCTACTAGCATATAATACTCGAGACATATAACCATTTTCTTCTTCATCAATTAATAAACCTCAAGAGAATTTACAATGGAAAGCCAAAGGGATTTTACCAGTTTCTCATTATTCATACTAATTTTCCTGAGTATCTTCACCACATACTTCTGTTGTGATAACCAAGCTTACCATATTTCCTATCTCTGTGTATTTCCATGCCCAAAATTTATTTTGTTGCTCCCATATCCTTCATAACAAACGTCCTAACCAACTGAACGAACCTATTGATCTCAACCATGCATGTGCTTGCAACAAGCATAACATATAACACCAAGATAATGAATATACCATAAACACAATGGTTATACTCACTTCTTGTAAATTTTGGCTCACCATGATGGAATCAAATATCTTGTACCATTTTCCTAGCATACATCAGGCCATACGATGATTTTTTGAGTTTGCAAACAAATATCCTATTGCGGTTTTGAACTAACCGTTCTTGTTGTTCCATGTACATCCCCTTATAAAAGGAGATTTATCAAACACTGCATTTCTTTCCATGATGATTCTGTGGGTAGTAGGATCCCATACTCTACACCCCTTAACATCATCACCATATCAAAGATCTCCCTATTTGATATGGGTCCTACTTAGAAAGCTGATAAAAAACCATAAGCATCACAACTGAATAATTTCACATTTGAGTGATTACCAGATGACATTTTGATGCAGGAGCATCGCTATCACATCAAAAGGAAGCAGACATGGAATCAGAATCGACACCTCAACGCATCGAAGGATCCAAAACCGACCTTAATTATCCTGGTAGCGGTGTGAAGTTCTTTTTTATTTTCTCGTTAATTTATTAACTGTCTCTAAAGGCAGGCCACCGTTTGAAATGGAGGAACCATTGTAAATCCTTTACATGACTGTAAATGTATTACAAGTGTGGGATATCAGCCCAGATTAGTCATTAGGTTGCATTAATTGAGTAGGTAACCGCTTGAACAAAATGAAATAGTATTTAGATAGGAGAATGGAGGGCGAAAAAGATCTGGGTCCTTAGACAAGTTTTAGTTTGTGTCTATAGGAAATAGTCATCGTAATGATGTTTTCTTTGAATTGAATAGAACAGAGGAAATTGACCCAAATACAAAGTGTTGATATTGTTTATGTTTGACTATGTTGTTATGTGTTTGTGAGTGTATGATGTTCATAGTGAATGAATGAATAATTGAATAAATTCAATTATTTCTCTTTTGTAAGATTATGCAAGGAGTGCATGCAAAGTGCAAGGAGTGCGTATGAAGAAGTATTTTTCGACTTAAAGCTCAGAAGAGATAGCGAGGAAATTTTGTATGCAGAGTGTGCATATTGAGCACAAGGAGTGTGTATAGAAACAAACTTGTGTTAAAGTTTGAAAGCTGAGGAGGTTGAGCGCAGAGTATGCTAGGAGGGTGTTAGAAAGTCTTTTGAAAAAGACACAGAGTGCAAGTGTGCACAAGAGTCGATATTTAAGTTTCATTTACCAAAAGCTCAGGAGGAATAGTGGTTTTAAGTCTCGAGAGGATAAATACTTAGAAAAGTTTCTAAGTTTTTAAGAGTTGAAGCATTCAAAGGTGAAGCCCAAAAAATTGAAGTTTGAAAAAGGAACAAATACGGAGGATTGAGCGGGAGAAATCCTTTAGACATGAAGTTTGAAGACTGGACAAGATCGAGGGTTAAGATCCATTCAAAAAGATCCAAAATCTTTCAAGTTGTTAGATCTCGAAGAAGCAGCACATTGGTCAACTGCGAGGAGTCATCGAAATTTCGCAGAACCAAAAGATTTGGAAGAAGTAGAGTGAAATTTATGAAATCCTAAAACAATCAGGACCGTCCGTTGAAAGGGGACACATGGCGACATATTAGAGTTTCGTCGAATCATGAATTGGGAAATTGGAGGTAGAAGTTGAGAAAACTCTCAAAACGCGAGATCACGACTTGATCACAGTCGTTGGTTGGAGAGCTGTTGGTGACTATTGATCTGATCCAAAAATTTCACAATTTTGGGTATCGAGAGAATGGAGATAAATCGCATCAGGAGTTCCGATACGCGAAATCCCGACACACTCAAAAGGATTTGACCCTAGGTCATAGAGAAGGGTCATATGGTTGAAGTTAAGGGAGTTCCTAGCACGAACTAATCCCTTGTCGGAATTTTGAGACTCGGGAGTTCGAAGGATAGAGAGTCGCTTGACCCATATAGCCGATATGTGAAATTGTGATGCACCTTTTCGGGTAGGTGTGTGGTCACAAGGCATGGTCACGTGGAGGAGACTTGCATTTTAGCACTTGTGTATGTGAGTGGAGTTTTGCAAAGACCGGTGGATTGTTTCTGAGAGGTTACAGTAAGGAATCAAAGATTGTTTCAATTCAGTCTTGAGAAGATACTAAGACCGGGAGGTCGTGCGGCCCTTGGAGAGAAGGGGGGTCTGCACCAAGTGGTATCAGAGTCTGAAAAAGATTTGAGGTTGAAGTCAGTGTTTTAGGAATAGTTGAAGCGATGTTGCTGATGATACACACATGACCACCTATGGCAAACCATGTTGTAGGAAGAGAAATGAAAGAACTTTGCACAAGGTTGGAAGCGATGGAAGCAATTCAAAAGAGAACACATGCCGCTGAAGATGTCAGTGATGCAGAAAGTGAAGAAATAGAAGTTGAAGAAGTTATAGGGGAAGATGCGGCTGAAGAACTCTTATTGAAGGCCGTTGTGAAGTTGGGAACTAGAGAAAAAGTAGAAGTCCCAATGTATGAAGGTAACTTGGATGCCAAAGAGTTATTGGACTGGATAAGGTCCCTGGATAAGTATTTCGACTATGAAGATGTCGAGGAAGGAAGGAAGGTGAGACATGCTGTCACCAGATTAAAATGACATCCAACACTATGGTGGGATGAACTACAGGCGGAAAGAAGGAGCAAAGGCAAACCGAAGATAAAGAATTGGGACAGGATGGTAGCCAAATTGAAGGCTAAATTCATACCTAGGGATTACCAGATAGATCTGTTTAGAAAATTGCAGAACCTGAGATAGAGGGGTATGACAGTTAAAGAGTATACAGAAGAATTTTATAGGCTAAATATTAGGACTAGACAAAGAGAAAAGGATGATGAAAAAGTTTTCAGGTATATAAATGGTTTGAGGTATGAAATTCAGGATAAAATCAGTATGATGATTGTGAGGACAATGGAGGATTCTTATCAAATTGCACTGAAGGCAAAAGAAAATTTGTCCAAAAACTAGAGTCAACAAAACATAAGAAGAGGCTTAAATAGAGGTAAGGGAGTTGTTTATGATAAGGCACCGAAAGCTAAGGATGAGAATGAGAAATCATATGGTCATTTTGAAAGAGGAGGAAGTTCCCAAAGAAAACTATTTGGTGGGAGAAATTATTTTCCTCGAGGAAGAGGAAGAAGTAGAGGAGGTGGAGTTAGATGTTATGCCTATGGAAAGACATGGCATATGTCTTGGGAATGTTCCGAGAGGAAGAGAGAAGGAGGAGGAGAAGAACACATTTCAAAAGCCTGGAAGAATGTGGAAGCAGAGGCAGCAGAACGAGGAAAAAATTGATGATGAGGAAAGTTCTTCTAAAGCCAGAGAAAGAAACAGAAGACTTAGTTCAACGAACAAGGTTGTTCAGGACTGCTTGTAAGACAAAGGAAAAAGTTTGCAAAATGATTATAGACAGTGGGAGTATTGATAATTTAGTATCAACAGAGATGGTGGAGAAGCTGGAGCTGGAGACAACTGCACACCCAAGCCCATATAAAGTATCATGGTTGCAGAAAGGACATCAAGTAATGGTAAGTCATAAATGCAAAGTTGAATTTAAAATAGGAGGCTATAATGATGAGATTCTATGTGATGTAATTCCTATGGATGTTTGTCATATTTTGTTGGGGATACCATGGCAGTTTGATAGGAATGTTATTCATGATGGGAGGAAAAATACTTATACTCTGGAAAAAAATGGTAGAACCCACATGTTACTGCCAATAGAAGAGAAGAAAGAAAAGGAAGAAGTCAACACAATAATACTTCTCATGAGTGGGAAGGAAATCTTGAAGGAGGTCAAGAAGGATCAGGAAATGCAATTTGTTGTAGTAAGAAAGCCAAGAGTTATCCTTAAAAATACTTTTGTGGATGATTTACTTGAAGAAATCCAAGAATTGTTAGATAACTTTGCTGACATAGTAGTGGATGAGTTGCCTCACTCATTACCACCCATTAGGAGTATTAGCCACCATATTGACTTGATTCTAGGAGCCAGTTTTCTAAATAGAGAAGTGTATAGGTTGACACCTCGAGAGAATGAAGAAGTTAAGAATCAAGTTCATGAGTTGTTGGATAAAGGTTTAGTGAGGGAAAGTCTAAGCCCATGTGTAGTGCCAATTGTATTAAGTCCAAAGAAGGATGGGGGTTGGAGAATGTGTACAGATTCTAGAGCTATTAACAAGGTCACCATCAAGTATATATTTCCTTTACCTAGGATGGATGACTTGATGGATTTCTTGAGTGGAGAAAGCTATTTTTCAAAAATAGACTTGAAGAGTGGTTATCATCAAATAAGAATGAGAGAGGGAGATGAATGGAAAACAACATTCAAGACAAATGAAGGTTTGTATGAATGGCTAGTCATGCCATTTGGATTGACAAATGCTCCAAGCACATTTATGAGATTGATGAATGAAGTACTAAAGGAATTTATAAGTAAATTTTTCATTGTATATCTGGATGATATATTAGTTTTCAGCAAAATAGAGGAAGAACATTTAAAGCACTTGACATTAGTGATGAGGAGATTGTAGCAAGAAAAGTTAATAAATTTGAAGAAAAGTTATTTTATGAAGACAAAGCTCATATATTTGGGTTTTGTGATCTCTTCAAATGAATTGAAGATGGATCCAGAAAAGGTGAGAGTAATTAAAGAATGGTCGTTACCCATGAACATATTTGAGGTAAGAAGTTTCCATAGTTTAGCAAGCTTTTATAGAATGTTTATCAGAAATTTTAGTGGTATATGCCCACCCATGATGGACACTGTGAAGAAGAAACATAAGTCTTTTAATTGGACATAGGAGGTTGAGAAAATATTTAGAGTGTTGAAAAAGAAGATAATGGAACAACCAGTTCTGGTTTTACCAGATTTTGGAAAAACATTTCAGGTGAGATGTGATGCAAGTGGGATAGCCATTGGAGTAGTTTTGAGTCAAGATAATAGGCCAGTTGCTTATTTCAGTGAAAATTTGAATTATTCTATGGAGAAATATTCAAGATATGACAAATAATTTTATGCAATGATTCAAGCTTTGAAAAAGTGGAGACATTACTTAATTCCAAAA
>JASDQU010409621.1:0-10527 GCA_032191745.1 Picea mariana | reverse complement strand
GGAGAGATGCGCCCCCGATTCCGGACCCCCCCCCTCAGCTTAAAGGTCGGAAGGCAAGGGGGGTCCGGAATTCACTGTGTGTCGTTGATCTGGGCGCGCTGATCCAGATCGTCTGATCTTGCTTACTGTTTACCGCGGACGCATGTTGCCCGAGACCTTGGATAAGTGGGTTTTAATCCACTCTTTGATTTCCTATCCCCGCTAGCAAGAAATATCGCTAACACATATGCACTTAAGTATTTCAATATTTTCTTAATTGACACTACCACTATGTCAATCTCTTTTATTCCACAAAGAAAGGCATGTTGTATATGAGACATGTCAATGGGCACATTGCTAACTCCCCTAGTTAACCTTAGCTACAAGTTCTTGTACTTTTTACCTAGTTATCTTATTTGTAGAAACAATATCCTTAATACTATAAGTCTCTCCTCTAGTTCATGCAATTTCTTCACCATGTGTATGCTTATATTTCTTTTAATATGATATGGGAATATGAACTCTTTGTTTGTTCAATTTGCAATGTTTTTCAACAAATGTTACAAATCCAACTAGTTTGTACAACACCATATGTGCATCTCTTCACATTATTCTATTTTAGCTCAATTTTAAGCATTGGAATAGGAAAGAGTCTATTCTCAATTTCACCCTTTATAAACCATATTCAATTGCATCTCTGACAATCATAAATAGGTATCTTTTCAACATGCCTATGGTATGCTTATATGGCAAGGGAAATAAATTCAATTTTTATTTTTTCCTTCCTTCATTAGGAATTTTGTTTTTAGTTTCATTCTCTTATTTTCAAGATTTGCAAATTTTAAACAAAAACATTCGAAAGATTATTTTTCTATCATGTTGCATTTTTCCAAGGATCAGAGTCTCTGAAAATAAATATCTTTTTTTTTCTTTTTCTAATGTCGGTTTATTCTTCTTTCAACCACTTCTTGGGCACATGTGTATCAAGTGTGATTGTGTCTTCCTCTATCATATGCTTATTTATAACCATTTCATTGATTCGACTCATAGATACTTTTTTCTCTGCTATATTTATGGTGCTGGAAGAACCTAATGCACTTATGTTAATGTGACTTTGTATTAGTTGTAATGGTTTGAGATGAAAATGTGGCACATCACATTGATATTGTATAACATCAAATTTTTACAGTGCTCCATTCCTTAAATGAAATTTAGTTAAAATGGTCATCATGTTAGCAGACCATATGCATAGTTCTATACTAAAAATGTAGCACAACCAAGCGAAGACAAATACACCACTATCTATATGGATTTGTTCATATGGAAAAAAACATACACATAATATATTTTTACCAATTCTATATGTTCAAGGTATTTTGAAATACATCATTGTGATATATGAATCTATGTATACAAATGAAAAAGGATCACCACACTTAATTTCATTACAAAAGGTTAGTGCCACTATGTGAAGA
Source organism: Picea mariana (assembly GCA_032191745.1). Taxonomy (NCBI): domain Eukaryota; kingdom Viridiplantae; phylum Streptophyta; class Pinopsida; order Pinales; family Pinaceae; genus Picea; species Picea mariana. The sequence goes on along the minus strand of JASDQU010409621.1, from coordinate 9,073 downwards.
AAGCAAGTTACATCATATCCATTTCATTTCAAATGGGAAATTATTATGAAAGCACTTTTCCATAAAGTAATTTTAAGCCATGGAATCATTTAAGGCCATCCACTATCATGTTATTCTCAACTTGTATCCAGAGAAATTTTATATTTTCATATCGTTCATTTATTGCATGTTGTTGATGGCTACCATTAGCATCAATTTTTCTTTGTAAAAGAGGGGTTACAAATGTTGACTAAGTAGATTCTGATCATGAAACAATATGTCATATATGTGTTTGTGTAAATTTGAATTGAAATATAGGTAACGCATCATCCGTGTCTTTGACCAAACTCTTATTGGTATTTTTTTCCAATTAGATAGACAATGTATGTAGAAGATGTCTCCCCACAACCCTCATTAGTGTGGTGATATAGTAGATCAACTAGTTTTGAAAAGTGGTCAAATAAACATCTTGTTCATTCACATTTTGCATCACCATCAATGACTACGTGTTTCATTGATCCCTTACCTTTATAACATTTCAATGGTTAGTGCATAAAGTTTGTGGACAATGAAGTGTAAACAGGGTGAGAAAGACTGCACACTCGTGGGAACGTGTGTACATTTCTAGGAATGTGCACGCATTCCTGATGTGAAAAGTTTGGAAAACCCTGAACCTGCACTCAACAAACCACGTATTCATGTTCCCAAGAACGTGTGCACGTTCCTAAGAAACATGTTTGTAAGAACATTTACCCCTGTATCACCCTCACACTCTCTTTATATCTCTATCACTCTCTATACCCCCCCCNCTCTCCTCTAGCACTCTCTCCCTCTTTCCCTCTCCCTCTATACCCCACTATTCTTAACCTCTCTGATCCATATTTAATGAGAAGAATAAAATGAATAAAGCTATATATTATTAACAAAAATATACCATGAACAATAACAAAGATATAGTAAAACTTGGTTTATATTATATAAAGAAATATGTTGAAACTGTAAAATGCAGACTGAAACAAGCTTGCTAGAATGGTGGTGGATTATCTCTAAAAAGAGATGTGACGAATGCGCTCATTCATAAGAATATGAGTACAATGACGCTCCATAGTCCTTTTATATCAAACATGAATTCCAAAACCCTAAACATCCAAAAACCTAACCCTAGGATACGAAGCGCCAAAAGTCATGTGGGCCCCATTGTGGTAAGTTTGTACATCAACTTCTCGGGGTTGTGTTGAGAACTCATCACACCCTAAAAAATCATTTGCCAAATTTTTACTTTTTTGGGTACCACTTGATACTCTACACCTTCTAATTCGATTTCATTTAAAAAAAAATGTTTTGTCTTTGCTTATTTCCATGATTCTCATCAAATATTCAGGTTTTCTTGAACTTATGAAACTTCATGACTAAAAAGACCTTAAACACCTGGATAAAGAATCAACAGCCAAACACTTCACCGAACGCGATCAGGGTCGGCATCGGAAGGAATTTAAGGAAGAAAAAGAACCACTCGGAAAACCTCAGTCTCCGAGCGCCAATCTCCATCGACATCGGAAAAATAATTTTTTTGTTTGCATCAGGTCTTGCATAAGGATATCGTTGATAGCTAATTCCCCTTCAACATTGGTAAAAGACGGGGGGGACAGACGTTAACAAAGAGATAAAATATATTTCTGACAGCCGATACCCTGATGCGCTTGATCGATACCGGGGAAAACCTAGAAGGATCATCGCCAACGTTTTGACCACGATAAAATTTATCCCCGATGCATTTTCGGCATCGAGACGTTTTTCAAGGGAGATGATCTGAAAACACTTTCATAGGTTTATCGTCGATCGCCGACACTGGATACTTTTTCGGCATCGGCAAGCGGAGGTTAGTTTTAGAACGATTAAATTAAGGAAAGACCCAACTCCAATTAATACAAGAGAATTAAATCACCAGTCTTCAACGCCACGTGTCTTTACCAGATTGGAGAACCATACGATCTAGTTTTACCCCGAGTCATTATTGGTTCCCTAATTCCAAGTCACACCTCTGAGTAAGTGTTGTCGCATCAGCAATGTACGGTAAAATCGATCGGTGTCAAAACTTTTTGCAGGAGGTTATCAACAAAACTGTTCATAGAACACCCCCGATCCCTGATCCACCCACTGAGAGAGAAACACGATGGGACATTTTAGCATTAGATACGATTGAATTTTAATCATTTAAGGAGCTAATTAAGACCAAATGCCACATTAATTTCTACCTTGTGCGCCAATAAAAAGAACCATTTAAAATCACCGATAAACCACATCACCATCAATGCCTCCACTGTCAACCCATGATGAATTTAAGTTATAGATATTCGACGACAGATTTGTTAAAATTTCACTCATAACCCGAATTGAATCGCTGATGTGACACGGTAAGATCTTCCATGTTTAAATTATCTTGAGCCGTTGTAAACGAAATCATTCTGCGCATAAGAGAATTCTGGAGAATCCGAAGGAGCAAGGAGAGCGAATCAAAGGCTGTATCAACTCCATATTTATCAAAATAACCAAGTTTTAACAATCTTAAGAGGTATGTATCCGAGTCTATAAATTTGTTGGTTGTAATTCATATGTTTTTATCTGGTTTTTGTTTTACACAGTCTCTAAAATTTTATTTTAGTTGAAGGAACAATGCCGCCAAGGAAGCCAACCACCAGAAGATCGTTGAGGGAAACGAAGTTGAAAGAACCAGAGGTAGGCGAAGGCTCTTCTCCAGGGGCCACAAAAAAATTGTAATACACTCCGAGGCCAGAACCTGTCATTAAGACAACAACGAAGAAGGTTTGCATCCAGCCTCTAGCCTTTGGATATACAGAGGCAACCACATGGTCTAAGATGGTGCTTCCACATTGGGGGGATATATTTAACAGGATCAGTCGAGAGGAGTACCTGAAATATGTCCCACATAGTGATCCAGGCATAAGGGTACTCGATGACCAGGTATTCCCAAACATCCGACAATCGTATCTACATATGGTGGCAAGTAGAACCCATATTTTTCCTTGCATAGAAGTTCTTATATGGCTCATTGACCACACAGACACACATAAATTTTTAATCAACGATGACAATGGTGGGTGTGTCAGAGTGTTCCTTCAGGTAGAAGCTCAAAAATACTACAAATGCAGAGACCCATAGGAGAGGCTAAACACAGACTTCATCGTGAAATTCTACGAACACCACGACACCAGCCAAGTGATGGCCTCATGGTGGAGGGAGGACAAGAATTTTACCAACCGGAGCTCTGGATGGTATGGTACAACTAACTTAAGAGAGCCATACATCTATTTGATGGATCTCATCTGCCGATTATACGGAGAGAAATATTGCTCCAGGTTTTCAGAGGCATGGATGCCTTTGGAATACACAGTTGCAATCTTCGGGTGTAGCTACAACTGGGGAGAAATAATCTCCAAGAAACTAAGCATTTGTGTGCATCAGGCCCAGGTGTCGAAGGAAGTGGAAGCACCAATGTTTTACATGGATTCATACTTGCTTGATGTCATATGCACCAGAAACGTCTTCGCCAGCATGAATCTGAGTTGGCATGTTGAAGAACTCCTGATCCACGTCTACTTCAACGTGCTATGGAAAAACAGGTATAAGAAGTCCTACTCTCTCTTTTGTGATGAATTCATCACCCAAATTTATTTTATTCTTTTTAATTTCAAATGTTCTTTGTAACTTTGAGTTTTGAGCATAAAGTATTTGAGATTGATCTATCATTATCTTTAATTGAGTTGCCCATGTGTCCACTCTGTTAAATTTCTCTTATGCATGCAGATCGTCTTCTTTTTATTTTATGTGATCAGAAATCTTTAGTTTAACTATGATGGATGTGAGGAAATTTTTCTTATATGTTTTTAAATGTATGAAGTGCGTGGTTCCTGGTCATTTCTCAGGAACTTTCCCCAAATAGAAAACAAAACATTTTCCTTTTATTTTCTTGCAATCTTTATATTTTCTTTATTACCACGATGGACTTGTACCATATGTAAATGTTTTGAACCAACACATAATAGATCTAGCTAGGAATTGACATACATGGTTGCAGTGAAAATATGAGAAAAGAGAAGCAAGAGAGAAAGAATGGAAGAATTATCATTAACCAAATGAATGAATGATAATTTACACATGATATACTTTGTATAAATCAACCAATGCGCATTGGAGGTGTTATGGGACTTATCAGTAAATGCATACATAAAAAATTCTCCCTAGATCCACCTAGACCTAGAACAAAACAGAACATAATATGACGCTTCCCCTAAGCTCTAATCATTGAGTTTACTATTTAACAAGAGATGGGCAACATACCGTTTAAATATCGCTTCCTCTTGTCGTCGTCGTCTTAGCTCCACTCTAGTGCTCTTGTGATATTGAATTTGCAAGGGAACACAAGCCAACCAAAGTGAAAGCAATAATATACTCAACGAGAACCTATGTATGTGATCAAGGAATCATACAATAAAATAAGATGAGTTTTATGGGAAAGAAACATATCACTGTTATTATATTAAAGTGAAAGTGGAGATTACAACCAAAGCCTTGATGTTGCAAGGTCCCCTTCTGATGACCCTTTTCTCCAACACACACACTTGCTCCAATCTTGAATGAAGAAGATCCACAATGACTTGATGAACTGAAATGAGCCTCTCAAGAATGATCCAATGCACAACTCTTCATACAATCTTAACCTATTCAATCTTCATTAACCTTGAAATCAACCTTAGCCTTTTCCATGAGAAATCCCTCTTTATATAAGGGAAAGAGAGATGGTTGAAGAGACTAGGATGATCCCACCAAATCAGAGAAGCGAGTAAGATCCCAACCATACGGACACCACCTCATCTTCTAGAAGATCCCCTTCTAGAACTTTCATGAAACTTCCCATTTTCTTAGTCTTTTGACATCGTTGCACCTTACCTGTAGAGTAGCTTGCAGAAACGTCACAACCCGACTTTAGGGTAGAGGGCGATGATCAGGGATCATCGCACCCTACATATGGTGCATCCTATGACAACCTTCCTTAATAGGGTATTTGAGAAGAGAAAGTCAGTCACTTTCCTCATGAAGAAAGGATATTTTTGGGAACATGAACACGTGTTCTCAATGCATCACCGGGGTGACCCAAAAATGTGTAATAGAATGCTCCCAAAGTATGAGACTAGAACTTGTGACAGCCGAAATAATTTGTAGAATGTGTGTGTCAAAAACAAGGAGCACATCGGTCGGGAACCTGCAAACAGTCAAGTATCAACATAATAATATACCATTGTTCGAGTTAGGCATTCCCATATTCAGATTAGAAAATTTCAAATGAGTCATGGCCACCAAATATACACTGTGGATCCATGTCAATATGAAATCAACATAGCCACCCAGAATACACTGTGGATCTATGTGCTAAAATGACTCAAATTCGGACATAGCCATGATACATACAAAGTGGATCTATGTGTCAATACAATTTATGAATACTCTGTTGCAACCTGGATAAGAATGGTATGATCCAGGGTCTTCATTTCCATCGTCTCTAAGTACGAATCTGACCATGCGATTATAGGTGTTGAAGTCGAACATGGTAGAAACCACTTGATTACTGGTCATTAATGAAAACTGTTAACAAGTGCGAGGGAAATCACCATTGATGTCAATGAATCCCAAGGTACCCCAATACAATCCAATGAATGTGAATAAATGAGTTGAAGTCGAACACTCAATGGAATCTCCCAATCAAGGGTCAATGATGTGAACCTGTTGTTGAAAGCGAAGAAACCTGCCATTGAGGCATGCAAGCTCTAAGGTACTAAATGATTCCTAAGTATTGTTCCTGGATAATAAGTTGAAGTCGATAGGAAAAGACTCGTCATAGGAGGGCCTTGATGTATCCCCCATCAATGACACAAAATGAGTAATAGATTTGAGGTATATCAGAGAGTGAAGTGATTTGGAACTGACACAGGGAAGGCCGACATGGTAGAATATTTATAACTGCAGATGGCTAACTCAATAGGAGGCTTATTAAGGCTAGACTTCTCTTGAACATATGAACGACAAAACAATGGTCTTGGCAGCATTGACTCAAGGAGGACCCACCATACAGACATACGGATGGTCAAACGAGAGACAAATGGATTTCCCAACCCAGATTCAATCATGAAGGGGGGTGTCATGTTCAAGAGCGACTATTACTGCCACTAACATAGATACAGAGACACATTTGTTTCCCGAATTTTCCTCCACCATTTCTAGCGAGTATCTCTTTATTTTTACACAAGCTTGAGCAGGATAACATATGCTTGTTGATGTAAGCTCACCTTTCGGACGAGTCCCTAAGAGTATGTGTAATGAACCCTAAAAATGAGTGGTTCGGTCCCATATGGTTCTTTCGGTGTTTGTTTAATGAGTCCAAAGAGAGAAAACTCGGGGGTTTTTCATGTTTAGAGAGTCTGAAAAACACTTAAAGAGAACTCCAACAATTCATTTTTCGTAAGTTAATCCGATGAGACCGAAAAAGTGATAACCTACCACTCATCAAATGTTTTTTTCAAATACATTTATGAGCGTGAAAAGAACAAGGTCGCTCGACAATCTTTTCGTTTTTACAGAGCGTAAAAAGAGCTTAAAGGATACTCCATAGGTTTCTTTTTTCGTGTTACCATTACAAGTACAAAAAAGCAACAAAAGTATACTCAGTTATGTTCTCATTGATTTACGAGCACGAGAAAGAACAAAAACTAAGCTCGGAGTTTTTTCTGAAAAACCCTAAAAGAATTTGTACATATATATAAAAATAGACCAAAAACGTATCTTTATTCCAATGTTTCCACTCCTAGATCTTTAGTCTGCAAAAAATCAACACTTGCAACATCATAAGAATTTTAGGGTTTAGGTGAAATATATAAAATATAAACAAAAAGGTGAAAAAGTCAATAAAAATGGGTAAAACTTCATTTCACTATTCCATTTGGTATTTCGCCTAAACTTTGTTCCAAAACCCCCTATTTACCTCAATTTTCCACTGCAGATTGTGGGAGGCACGGTTGATCATTCGACAAATGGTCTCCACTGAACAGGTAATTTTCATCTCTTTCAACTTTTCATGGATCAAAAAAAAAAATTTGTTGGTAAAAAATGGATTTTTGAGTTAAGTTTTCAAGGGTACCCGTGCGTGGAGGTCGTCGCAAGTGCCCTATATCGAGCCCTGCGATGACCCAGGGTCTTTGTAGACGACCTTAAAGCTATCCTGCGATGACTCTACACTGTATGGATGCCCAGGCCTGCGACGTGCGCAATTCAAAAAGTATTTTGATATGTATTTGCCAATAAAAAGTTTCTAGGGAGAAGATAAAGATGCTAATCTCTCTTTTATGTTCCATTGCAGGTTTTCCATGGTAAGAATGTTGGAATGGCATGAGAGAGAGCATGAAGAGGAAGACTTCTTTTTAGGGAATGACCCGGGAATGGTAAATGTCCTCCGGCAGTGTGGATTGTTAAAATTCTTCAAGATCTAGGGCATAAGGGCCAAGTTGAGGTTACTCAAATACCTAGTTAACATGTGGGATGTGAACCAACAGGTGTTCTGCATGGGTTCTCACATTACGATAGATATCGAGGATAACTACTTCTTGATCGGGCTATCTCGTCGGGGGTCCCTATTTACACTTACAGGTAGCAGAGGAGGTGGCGATCCTATGATCCACTATATCAGTGCACATTACATGCCAGGTACTCAGAATCATAACGGCAAACTCACTATTAGATATGTTTGTGACTTGACTCTATGGACCATCCTCTACACCATCACATGCATGCCAGGGAGTGCAGCTGCTCATATGGCCCGTCAAAGTTATTTTCAGTATGCGCTGGAATGTATGGAGCCCTGAGTTTTCAACTGGTGTGACGAGGTTCTCAAAAGCATGAAAAAATAGTTGACCAAGTGCAAAAATGGTGAGCTGAAACAGTTTGGATATGTTGGATTACTGAGAGGGGGGCTGAATCAGTAATAACATAATTATAATCCTTTTTCTTCAAATTTTATATCAATGTAGAATTATTATCCAATAATGAGCAATAATAAATAAACAATCACACACATGCACAATACACCAGTTTTTTACGTGGAAACCCAAATCGGGAGAAAACCACGGAATCTTTTTTCTTATATGTCTTGAAGAATTACATTCATTGGAAGCACCAACTTCCTTTGTTTTCAGCTGCAACTGGAAGGAGGCTCCAACCTCCTAGTTTCTTAGGCTACAACCTGAGGGAAGCTCCAACTCCCCAATTCTCTGGCTACAACCAGAAGGAGGCTACAACCCCCTATGTTCTTCAGCTACAACCGGAAGGTGGCTACAACCACCTGTCCTTGCCCCGTCCTGCCACCCTGAAGTAGAAGTAGAATGATGGAACCACTGTCACACTATCACTGTAATATATACTGCTATAAAACTGTACCAATAAGTTTGAACCATGCATCAACCTGTACCTCAATCTGTAATCAACCTGTACCATAAACAAGTGCATCAACCATGCACCAACCTGTAATTCAACCTATACCATAAACAAGTGCATCAACCATGCACCAACCTGTAATCAACCTATACCATAACCAAGTGCATCCAACCATGTACCAAGTATGTTCCAATCATGTGTCAACTACTCATAAACTATGAATTATCAATATTTACCAACATCATCAACTATACACTTCATGTATGTGTCAACTCATCAACTACTTGTCTCAACCATGTACTCAATATGTACCTCAACCAAAAGTCCTCATCAATTTCATTATCCAAATCTGATTTGTAGCTCTGTAATAGACCTGGTGTATATGATCATATTCCTGCAAACCTTCCTTAAATTTAAAAACAAGAGACTAGCATTTTCATCAAACTTTTCTTTAGTCTCACATGCCTAGTTTTGGATTAGTCAACAACCCTAACTTGAAGTAATCATAACTTTGAACCTGTAATGTATAAAGATCTAAAACTGATACACAATTTTCTTTAGTGTGTTTTATGCAATTCCTCCAAGTGGCACTACT
>JASDQU010409619.1:0-10527 GCA_032191745.1 Picea mariana | reverse complement strand
TCAGGCAAAAAGTTTAACTTGGGCACCCATTTCATGCATTATTTATACCATTGGAAAGGTCTTTCTGAGATCTACGACTTTCTAGTGTCATTTGTTTCTATGAACTATTTCAAGTAGAATGTTTGTTGTTCACATGGGTTGTAAGAGAATGTTTGTTTATGGACTTTTTAGATGCAATATGTGTTTTCTTGCATTCTTTTTATTCTTCATTATTTTTCATGTCTTGAGAATATGAGCTACCAATGTATGTGATATAGTGACTTAGAATATTCTGGTTATATATTCATGTGCATGTGTTATCTAACTTTATTTCTTCATTTCAGTTATCTGGGTGAAGTTATTGGTAGAGTTAGTTTCATGTCACAACTCATTCACTTACGTTTATTCACTCCTATCTAGGATAGGATATATTATAAGTAGATTAGATTCCTGCATTTACATAGTCTTCATCTACATCTTCCATTTTCATAACCATCCATCATTCACCCTCATCGGTGGATCGGGACGCAACTAGTAAAACCAAAACTAACAATGGTTGCCAGGCCAAAATCCGGATGGGTTCCCTATTCCAAATGGTGAGAGGTATAATTGGGACTTATTACCGAGGGTAACCCCTTACGGTTGTCAAGCGAATTTAGAATCGTCAATAGGAAATTTGGAATCAAAATGACCAACTTTACCACAATTAAAGCATTTGAAAGGGAGCTTACTTTTTACTTGTCAGTTCTTATTTTCAACTTTCTCACAAAGTTGGCTTCTTCATTATTTGAATCATCATTATTGTTGGAACCGGTTTTTGACCTTGGATTGTTCTTTCTTGTCTTCTTGGAGGCTTTGAAAGTTGCTTCCCATCTAGATGTATTTTCTTGTTTTGATCTCATTTTATAAGTTGTAAGTATTGCATGTAATTCATCCATGCTCAATGTATCTAGATCGTGTATTTCTTCTAGAGATGATATTTTAGGGTCAAATATCATTGGGATATATCTCAGTATCTTTTGCACAATAACTGAATTTTCAATATTTTCTCCTAGTCCTTTTATAGTATTCAAAATTTCATCAACTCAGAGAAAATAATATGCAATATCTTCATCTTCCTTCATTCTCAGATGTTCAAATTGTCCTTTGTAATCTTGAAGCTTGCCCCCTTTGACTTTATCATCTCCTTCATAAACATTCTTGAGCTCATCCCAGATTTCCTTTGCATAATAACAATGCATAACCTTAACAAATTCTAAACATGTTGGACCACTTAGAATGGTATTTATATCCTTTGAATTGTATTCATTGATCTTATTACCAACATTATTTATTAGGGGAGAAGTTGGTGCAGTGTACCCATTTACTTGCCATACATCAAATCCTTGTGCCTACAAAAATTCTCTCATTATTATGCTCCAAAAAGAATAATTTTTCCCATCAAACAGTGTTGTTCCATTTTTGGTAAATTCTCCTTGCTTATCCATGATCTTCCTTTCAGTGGTTATACTATTCCTAAAGGAACCCTCTCTAATACCGATTGTTAGAATATTCAAGAGTACTGAGAGGGGGGGATGAATCATTATAGATTTATTTCAAAAAAAATAACCTTCAATCAATACATAAACATTAACCATTAATCATTTCATTCATCATCACATAAACTCATACACATTGTATCACACAGTTTTTTACGTGGAAACCCAACTAGGGGAAAACCACGAAAACATTTTTTAAGTAGTTTCAATATTTTATAAGTACCCACTCCCCAAGTTTTCCAGAACCTACTGGAAGGAGACACCAATCCCTTTGGAATATTTTAAATGATGATATAGGATCAAATCAACCTTATACAATCCCAAAATCACTTCTTAAATCTGCGTACAAAACTGCTCATAATTGTACCTCAAATCTACAAACTTGTAAGATTCGCCACGAGCTCAATTTTTTGTTTCTGATTATGAAACTTGGACCTCATATATTAGGATCCATTCACCTTCTAATTTAACAAGTCGAATTCAATTTGGACCTACCAATCTTCATATATAATCATTTTATCTCGAACACTTGTTTGGGACTAGTTTATGGATTAGTCACAAACCCTAACTTCCACAAGTATAACTAAGAACTTGTAATGAATCATGATTTGGAACTTGTACCCAATATTATTTGATATATTATATGAAATTCCTCTAACTTTCACTCCTTGAATCATCCCAAAAAAAAATTATAGAAAAAATGGCAACATGATTTTTTTTTAAGAAGAAAATCCTAGTTTTAAAAATCTCAACTTCCAACAAGTATAACTCCAAACCTGTAATGAGTCAACACCTAAAATTTGTACCCAAGATTCGTCACCATGTTTTCTAAGAGACCTCCATGTTTCTCTATATGATTCATTCTATAAAAAAATTTATATAGAAAATTCCAAGATGACCTTCAAAGAAAACCCTAGAACAAATCATCACAAGACTTCATCTTCCCTTGGAAATTTGCTCCTCTTCCTTGGCTAGGTTGAATTGGTGTGATTCAAATGGAAGATGAGGCTTCTCTTATTTATATGAATCTTTTCCACATGGGGGGTGCGACCAAGGGTCAAAATGTTTGGGTCGTACCTCTTCCTTAAGGATGGCTAACCTTAGGGCTTTCTTTACTTTACTTTAGGGGCTTCTTCTCTTGGATTTAGGGGATTATTCACTTGGATTTAGGGGATTCTTCTCTTATATTTAGGGGATTATTCACTTGGATTTAGGGTCTTATTCTCTTGGTTTTAGGGGATTCTTCACTTTGAATTTAGGGGTTTCTTCACTTGGTTTTAGGGATTCTTCAAGGATCCTTCAAGGCTCCATTTGTGTACACCTCAGAGTAGCTATGTGGAAATAACCACATGTTATCTCATCCTGTGAGGTCCATGCTTAAAATATATTCCATAAGGGGACCACTTTGGAGTTATATACACTTGTTTCAAGGCTCCTTCAAGGCTCTTCAAGGATTCTTTAAGTGGACACAACATCATCACTTTTAGGGGCTTATGGGATTTTCTTTAGGGATTCTTCTAAGGTTTACATCAATGAAAACCAATTTTCCAACATTAATTATATGATTCTTGACATACATTAGTGGTACCTTGCTATAGTGTGGAATTTTAAGTTGTGATAAGCTAGTAAATCCTTGGTGACTTGGGCTGAAGAAGCAGGTTTTCGGGCTCGTGGAGCAATTTATCTAGGTAAGAGGATTTCTAGGAAAGGGGTTTCCTTGTGTGTTGGGATAATGAGTGATAAGCTATTAGAGTATCCTTGTCTTTCAAGTTCTACAAAGCTCTAATATTTCATGTTCGTCTTGTTGTTTAAGCCATGGAAGAGAAGTGGGAAATTCGAAGGAATTTTGAGAAAAGAAGGGGTACACTTCCTAGGGTCGGACAAGATGTGCAGAATGAGAGGCTATGAGATGGGAAATGTTGTTGGAGTTGAAACCTAGGCATGTGATTTTTTTTGTTGTTGGTCAAATCATAGTTTGGACTAGGAACCTTTTCCTTGTTGGAGTCATATCCCTATCTCGGGTGTGACCTGCTTTTGAGAGTATATGAACAATAGAGTCTATGGAAGGGAGGAATGTTTGAGGTATACATCCAGTTGGTGATTTAAAACAAAATATAAATGTTATTTTTATGTGTATTATTTTGTTGAGTAATGTGTATGTTTATTTTAATTGTGTTTGTTGAAAATGTACACATTTATGCATGAGTTGTATGATGTTAGTACTACATATTTGTTTCATATGCATGGCATATTAAGTAATAAATAGTATCAGAGATAATTTTTGAGTTTGTTGGTAACCAGAAACATTACATTGTGGTATCAGAGAAGATAATTGTTGTGTGGTATGGCCCAACTTGGGGTTGGGAATGTTACAAAGTGGTATGAGAGCCACAAGTTCAATATTGAGCCTGCAAGGGGCCATTTGTTAGCATGTAAAAGATTAATTGCAGAAATTAAATATTAGAGGATGTCTACAACATGTTTCTCAAAATTACTCCCTTGAAATTGGAGGAAATTCATGAGGAAATTGAAGGAATTGATCCCAGGAGTTAAAAATCCCCAATTTAAACTTCTATCTAGGAATTTTTGGGCCTATAATTGGCTTCAATTTGGGAATGACAGTGAAGCTATGGAAAAATTGGGTAAAAATCCCCAATTCGTGAGAAAATTCAAGTGAAATTTGTTCCCATAAATTTTAATCAATCATGCGTGGAGGTAACTAGTTGGTTGTAGGGATGAAATTGGTCATCAAAAGTTTAGCTTTAGATTTTCATGGTGGCTTAGTAAGAATTTTGAAAATTATGCAATTGTGGAAAAAAATGAAATTTGGGAAAATTTGAGTATTTTTCCGTACATGACATCTGTATGACGTGGAAGCCATGTGGTAGTGACATGGAAGAAATTATGTGTACTTCCATGGTGGAAAGGCCATGTACGCAGATGCATAATGGAATTTGGTGGCAGGTGACGTGGGATCCACATGCTCAAGGTGGTATAACTAATACCATAGACCATTGTCGCATGGGAGGCGAATCAATTTTTGCCCAGGACATTGAACCATGCGACACCATTTAAATCCTACCATGTAGCAAGCAGTTTTGATCTGGATTCAGGAGCGGAACGAAATTATTAACAAACTTAATATAATAAACACAAAGATAGGAAACATAACACAAATATCCAATGAATAATATATTCTATTAAATAAAGAAATAGGTTGAAACTGTAAAACTGCAAAACTGAAACTTGCTCTAATGGTGGTAGTTATCTCTGAGAAGAGATGTGGCTTCTACGTGCATCCTTCTGAGCAGAATGGATTACATTGAAGCTCCATAGGCCCTTTTCATGTTGCTCATGAATTCCAAAACCCTAGACACCCAAAAACCTAACCCTAGAAGGTGAAACACCAAAAGTCATGTGGGCCCTATGGGTAAGTTGGTGTAATTTGGTACCTCGACTTCCTAAGTTCATAACTTTTTCATAGGACCTCCATTTTAGGCACGTGATAGACTGTTGGAAAGGAATTTTAGAGAGCTACACATTTCACCATTAGACTCTAAATCTGTCTACAGTCTGACTATGGAAAGCCAAAAAAACAATGTTTATGGCCCCAAAACAACCCTGAAAGTACAACAAGATGTGTTGACATGAAAACATACAAAATAATCTAGTTGGATTAGGAAAGAGGCCACCCGTATCCACCTGGAGAATGTGTGAGGCTTCTGACAGCACCAAAAGTGTAGAAATCACAATTATAAATTGGTACAGAAAGATGTGTTGAACAAAAATAGACACGAGGAGCTAGTTGGAATATGTGGGTGGCCACCAATATCCACTTGGATCAATCCTCCCCCATTAGGAAGCAATGGTATCCATTGCGTTGAGTTTCCCCATCGGGTGAGGAAACTTTTGTTGGATTTGGCCCCGAGTGAGCCACTTTCCTTGGTGTAGGAGTTGCCTTGCCTTGACAACTCGATAAAGCTAGATCTGTTGTTGGTGAGTTCCCTTAACTTGTGTCTCCACAATATGATCGGTGGATGCTTGTTCCATGCAGTCAGGGTTGAGATTTGTTGGCGTCAACTGTTCAACGTTCTCATAGGTTTCCAATAACGGTGGAAAATATGGTCGAAGGAGGTCCACATTGAATATTGGATGCAGACCAAGGAAGGGTGGAGTGTTGAGCTAAAAAACATTTCTACCCACATCCTTGGTGATAGTTTAAGACCCATAACGAAGTGGGAAAAGCTTCCGATGGGGCCCGGTGAGACGCTCCTTCTGCAAATGTAACCAGACTTTGTCGCCAACCTGAAACTGGTGTGGTACCCTGTGTTGATCATGGCGCTGCTTGTACTTAGCATTGGATTTCTACAAAATCTCCTGGACCTGTTGGCGAATGTGTTGAATTCGCTCAATGAATCTGGTGGATTTGTCAATCACATATTAATCAGGGGAAGAGTCTATCTGCGCGGTGGAAATAAGAAGTGCAACCTCAATGGGTCCCAAAGGTTGGAATCCCAGACCCACCTAAAATGGGATATGCCGGTGGAACTATGGAGAGCCTTGTTGTAGTTGTGTTGGACATATGGAAGACTCTCATCCAATGTACGGGGATGCTTAGAATTGTACATGCGCATGGTGTGCACAATCATCTGATTAACAACCTCGTTTTGGCCATCGATTTGGGGGTGGAAATCTATGGATTTTTTTATCTTGGTGTCCAATAGAGACCAGCAACTCGACCAAATGGTGTTAATGAAACTGCTATCTTGGTCAGAGATGATGGTCTGTGGTATCCCAAAGTGGACCCAAACTCATTCAAATAAGAGCTTGGCAGTCTCTATCACTGTGACGTTCTTCTTATAGGCTGTGAGGATGGCCATCTTCTAAAACCGATCAATGACCACAAACACACAGTCATTCTTGTGCTTGGTGGACGACAAACTAGACATGTAATCCATTGAGATGGATTCCCAAGGATTCTCGGGAATAGGAAGAGGGGTGTATAAGCATTGCTTCTTGATGGATGGCTTGGCAATGGTGCAGGAAGTGAAAGATATGATATACTTTCTAATGTCATGTTGAAGTTTTGGCCAATATTTTTTTTTCTGAAGAACGACCACAGTTTTCTCTATGCCAAAATGTCATGCCACCCGACTGTAGTGGGATTTCCAAATCAGCTTTGCACGCTCAATTGTAGGAACACATATATGTCCTAGGTGGCATAATATTTCATCCTGAAAGTGAAAATCAATGACAATGGAACCTATACCCAAGAGCTGATATGTGGTGGCAATGTCTGAATCTTGCTGATAAAGTTGGGGCCACTCCGATGCTTTATGTCCACAGGATTGGAGCACAGTGGTGAGTGTAGCCATAGGAGGCTGACTGAGGTAGTCCACGACATGATTGGAGATACATCTCTTATACTTGATGTTGATTTGGAACTGCTGCAGGTAGGTGGACCACTTCTGATGGTGGTCATTCTGCAATTTCCCCTGTGTCTGTATGAACTGTAGAGGCTTGTGATCAGTATGTATGATCGTCTCTTTCCCCAAGATGTAATGTTTCCATTGAAAACAAGCTTGTACAATGGAATACATTTCCTTTTCATAGGTGGGGTATTTCTAGACAGTATCAGAGAGTTTCTCACTATGGTATGCCACAGGATGCCCATGTTGAGTGAGAACTGTGCCCACAACATATTCATATGCATCAATCTCAATCTTGAATGGGTGTTGCAGATCAGACAAGGAGAGTACTGGAGCTGAGCACAAGCGATGTTTCAAATCATGAAATGCTCATTGCTGCTCCTTAACCCATACGAACTTGGCCCTACCACCTCCCTTGGTCACCTGGCTAAGGGCCCATGAAATATGGGAGAATCCCAACATGAACCGTCGGTAGAAATTGGCTAGATCCAAGAAGCTCCGAAGCTCGATCAGTGTGGTCGGGGCTAGCCAATCACAGATGACTTGGATCTTCATTGGATCAACATGCACCCCATTCTCATCAACAATGTATCCCAGGTATTGGACCATGTTCATGCCAAAAGAGCATTTTTCTAAGTTGGCATAAAGCTTGTGTTGTCGTAGAGTGCTCAAAACTTGTTGAATATGCAGCATGTGCTCCTCACATGTTCTACTGAAGATGAGGATATCATCCAAGTATAATACCACAAAGGAGTTGGTGAAGGGTCTCAATACATCATTCATCAACCTCATGAAAGTGGTTGGTGCATTTGTTAATCCAAAGGGCATGACTAGCCATTCGTAGAGACCTTCTTTAGACATGAAGGTTGTCTTTCAGACATTAGTTGGTTCGATGGGAACCTGGTGGTAGCCAAACTTCAAGTCAATCTTGCTGAAGAAATTTCCCCCCTTGATTTGGTCAAGAAGGTCATCAATCCTAGGGATTGGGTAGTGGTTCCTGATTGTGATTTTGTTCAAGGCTCTATAATCATTGTAGAGTCGCCAAGTCCTGTCCTTCTTCTGCACCAGTACAATCGAGCTTCCACAAGGGGAGGAACTGGGTCTGATGTGACCTTCTGAAGAAGCTCTTGGATCTTATGCCTAATTTCGTCATTCTCCATCAGCAAGCACCGATACACTGTCCCAAAAGGTAGAGGTGTGTCTAGATTCAAATCAATGGGTTTCTTGACTTGGTAGTGTGTCGGTACCCATGTACGTGAGACGAATATGTCTCTATATTCTTATATGATCCTGTCCACTTGATTCTGCTGCAAAGAGAGGCGTTGTGTAGAGGCCATGGATGTGGCGGCGACCTTCTTCTTACTGTGAGCACGGATCACAAAGAAGATGAATTTCCTAGTTTGTGAAATGACCTTACTGCTTTGCTTAGTAGAGATTAAAGAAATAGTAGTAGGCGGTGCCACCTCTGGGATCCTGTACAATTTTCTACCCAAAGTAATAATAACATTGTGGGGTCTAGATTCATACACAACATGACGCTTCCAAAAATATGGTTGTCCTAAAATAACATCACAAACTTCAAGGGGAGAAATATCACATAGTATCTCATCTTTGAAAGGATTGATGCTCTAGGGAAGATGAAATTGTTGGCTGACGCGGATATCTCTTCCTTGATGAAGCCAGTCGATGGTGAAGGTTGTGGGTGCAATGTCATTGGTAGGTCCAACTTATTGATGACCTCTACTGAAATCAGGTTCTTCTAACTATCATTGTCGACAATGAAATGAATCAGAGCCCCCTTGACCCATATCTGTGAGTGAAAGAGGTGTTCACCTTCCTCTGGTTCTTCTGGTTCATTTGGCCAGACTTTGGTGGTAGAGACCGTGACACTAGGTTCAACATCGATAATCCACTTACCTCCTTCATGATTTGACTCGAAATCAGAATCAACCTCTGACTTAGAAGCCTTCATCTCGGCCATGAGGCACTACTTGGAGCAACATTCGTCGGTGTTGTGCCAAGGACTTTTATCGTACTCACACCATTTTCTCGTGTACTTCTTCATCTTTTAGTTTCCCATTCTTGTGTTGCAGCTTGGATGGATTGTCCTGAGGGAAACCATCTCGACTTGGTCATTGGTTATGTGGGTTCAGGCTGCCTTTTCCCTGCTTCGACTGTGAAGGGTTTGCAGATCCAAACTCTCGCCGCTTAAATTTTTGCTCAATCTTGAAAACATATATATAATTCATTCCCAACGAGGTGATGTCCATGAAATCCATTTTTTTCTGAATGTATCGATGTAAAAAACCACAATATTTTAGCACCAGATGAAGCTTATAATCTAGTCCCTTTCTTGACGTAGGGTGGTCCATCTGGTGTACTGGTCCTCGTAGCTTCCAACAGGGTAGTATTGTTCTTTAATGGCATCCTAGAAGGAATCCCATGTAGGGTCCACAACAAAAATTGCATATTCCTCCATGTCCCTTTGCTCAGAGTAAGTATCCCACTAGTCTTTCACATGGGGAACGACCTTGAGGAGTGCAAAAGTGATCTTTTCCCTATTGGAAAAATTGTGCACCAAAAAATATCCTTCGAGCAGATTTAGCCATTTATCTACAACATCCACATCTACCAGTCCTTCAAATAATGGAATATCAAAATTTATGTGTACCTTGAAGGGGGTTGCATGGACGCTTGATGAAGATGCTTCTCTCGTGGGTAGCCATCGAAGGATCTGTGCAAAGTTGTCCATAATTTCGTTCCTTTGTCTCGAGGGATTCCTCGAGCAACATTTTAATAGGATCTCCTGCTCCATCATCTTTCTTGTTGTCTCCCATGGGTTGTTGTCGGGCTCAGTGCGGCCTATTTGGTAATGGATCGATGGGTTCGAGTCCCAACTTCTTGTACCCAAACCTTGTTGGGGACATGCACAAAGAGAAATAAATGAAGAGCAGACCACTCTGATACCACTGATATGGATTCAGGAGCGGAATGAAATGATTAACAGATTGAATATAATAAACATAGAGATAGGAAACATAACACAAATATCCAGTGAACAATATCTTCTATTAAATAAAGGAATAGGTTGAAACTGTAAAACTGCAGAAGTGAAACTTGCTCGAATAGTGGTAGCTATCTCTGAGAAGAGATTGGCTGCTACACGCATCCTTCTGAGAAGAATGGATTACAATGAAGCTCCATATGCCCTTTTAATATTACTCATGAATTCCAAAACCCTAGACATCCAAAAACCTAACCCTAGAAGGTGAAACGCCAAAAGTCATGTGGGACCTATGGGTAAGTTAGTGTAATTTGGTACCTCAACTTCCTAGGGTCATAAATTTTTCATACGACCTCCGTTTTAGGCACATTATATGTTAAGAACCAAATATCAATATAGCATAGAAAAACCTCAGAAAAAGTACTCAACGCCTTGAAAAAGAGATAATTTCAGATAATAAGCCTCTTCGAGGGGGAAACCTCCTTTTACTCCACTTAAATGTTCAAGTACAAGATGATTCAAAATGAAAATGTCTCCTTGGTATATATAGGAGACTAGGAGGTATAATTACAACTAA
>JASDQU010409613.1:0-10527 GCA_032191745.1 Picea mariana | reverse complement strand
ATTAAGCAATAAAATAAATACTCAATCTAACCCTAAAAACAACCAAAACCATAAAGCCTCCTTCATACATTAAATATTAATACAATCAAAAAGTACTAATAAAAGAAATAACAACTCAATCTAATTCCTAACCCTATACTATTTTACATATATAAATTTAAACACTTTTAAACTATTAACTATTAGATTCCTTCTACCTTAGGAATAGTGATGATATATTATTAATTATTAGGAACTATCATTAACTTATTATTAATTTATTTCAATTTTTGTTTAAACTTTGTAATTAAGTTTCTAGACAATCGACCTAGGTATAATCTTAAAAATGTCTCGCTTTCAACTATTAATTAACCAAGATCAACAAGTTATTAATTGATGATTAGTCTTGATGATGAATCCCGATTCAGATTCGAAACGTCGATGACAAAAATGACACCAACTTTGGATTATCCAACAAACAACTTTGAAAAAAGCCAATCTTTTCGAATCTGTATGGTGGGTTGTAAATAGTAAAATCACATTAATGTGCATTGGGAAGGGCGGAAGGTGGCGGGGATGGAGGGGAGCGAAAAAATGGTTTTAAAATTTTTTGAACCCGGGAGTGCGTGAACCCGCGAAACTTTGAAGACTCGACTAAGTATGGAAAGGCAGGTCGGACATACAGAGTCATCGTAGGTAGAGTCAGGCTTGCGAGTTCGAGGAGTCTGTGGTCGAATTGTAGAGCACATAAGTTTTAGGTGCAAGATGTATACCTCGAACACGGGTTACCAGAGTTCGATAAAACCTATCCACGAACCCGCGTTCATAAAATTGGCTAAGTATGCAAATGAACGACGGTCCGTCAGACTCGTGATGTAAAGATATAGATGGAGATGACGATTTGTCAGTTCGCCACATTGGGAACCCGTGAGTATAGAAACATGAAAAAGTATAGAACTAGAAATGCATAATAGAGGGTAAGAACAAAAGGGAAAAACATGCAAGTTTAGAAGAAATTGGCTAAGTATGCAAACGAACGGTGGTGGGTCGAACTCGTGATGTGAAGATATAGATGGACGAAAATGTATTGCAATAGGCCTGTCAAGCTATGCAAGAATGCAACCGCAAAACCGAGACCCACCGATGAATGGAGAAGGACAGAAGTGCAGCCCCTGGCCCGCAAACTGTAACAACAGGTCCAACTGCAAATGCTGGACCCCAACCTTGAAAAGTTGAATCAAACAACAACAAGCAACAAATAACAAACCAATGAAGAAGTACCAAAAGGCCCAACTGCACCTGCAGGACCTCAACCCTGCAAAGTTGAATCAAACAACAATAAGCAACATCCAACGAACCAAGGAGCAAGCACCAACAAACCAACCAGGAATGTCGGTGAAGAACAATATTGGCCAAATTCACTGCACAGAAGATTGTATCACAAATTTCGGAGGAAAATGTATTGTAACACATCTGTTAAGCAAACATTTCAGGTTGTGAGGCCTGTCATGTAAAAATTTAACGCTGTGAAGATCGTCCAAAGGCTTGCCACTGTGCAAGCAATTAAGAAAGTTGCAGTTTTCATGATTAGTATTTTTCAATATTGGGAGCGTTCAAAATCCTCTTGTTGTCCATCTTTGTATGTGATTAATACGACCAGAGAAGCATGACTGTAATGTTGTCTTCATCTCGTTCCTGATCGCCACTGTTCGACACAGAACCTACCTCCATCGCATCCACAATGACGTATAGGAAAAGGAAATAATATTTTCTCCCCATATACAAAGATGTTCTACAAGAGGATTTCAACTCAAGCATCCCGAAAAATGAAATTTCTCACCTGCAAATTGCAAATAGCAAAGGAAGCTAAACACGACACCGAAACCTACCCATCGACGGGGAACGACAGAAGGCCAGTTCCAATCGTGGTTGCAAAAACCCAAGCATGAAAACTGCAACAAGACCAACATGAAAACAAGAACAAGAGCAACATACAAACAAGAAACTAGTGAACAAGCAAGGAGCAAGCATGGTCCACTAAATCAGTAATGCCCTTGAAGAATGGTGCAGTTTTCACGGTTGGTATTTTTCAATACTGGGAGCATTCAAAATCCTCTTGTTGTCCATCTTTGTATGTGATTACTACCACCATAGAAGCAGGACTGTAACAATGTCTTCGTCTCATTCTTGATCGCCAATGTTCGACACAGAACCTACCTCCATCGCAGCCACAGTGGTGTATAGAAAAAAGAAACCGTATTTTCTCCTCACATACAAAGATGTTCTACAAGAGGATTTCGACTCAGGCATCCCCAATAGTGAAATGTCTCACCTGCAAATTGTAAATAGCAGAGGAGGCTAAACATGACACCAAAACCTACCCGTCGATGGGGAACGATAGAAGGCCAGTTCCAATCGCGGTTGCAGAAACCCAAGCGTGCAAACTACAACAAGACCAATAGGAAAACCAAAACAACAAAAATAGGCAAAGAAGAAACTAGTGAACAAGCAAGGAGCAATCATGAACCACTGAACCGGTAATGCCGCTGAAGAACAATATTTCCCATATTCACTGTAGAGAACATTGCATAAAAAAAATATAAAAAAAAAACCAGAGGAAAATGTATTGTAACAGGCCTGTTAAGTAAACATTTAAGGCTGTGAGGCTTGTTAGGTAAACATTTAAGTCTGTTAGGACTGCTATGTAAACATTTATGAAATAATGCAGTGTGGCAGGTCTGTTACGTACGGAAAAACATTTATTGTATTATTTTATAACAATAAAAAAACAATAAGTAACAATTGTTCGAACAATAGAGGGTATGTAAAAAAAAAATTATTCAAAGGACAAAGTAATATGAAGTGAACTAATAAAAACCTGACTCTCTATCTTCAAAACTTCGGATATCCAAACATTTCAAGAATAAAAGTAAAAATTCAGAAAGACCGTATATGATCAAAAACTTTGGATATGCTAACGTATAAAACATTGAGAATAACGAAGCTGGCAATAAGACCTCCAATCTGTTATCCAATCAAATCATGACATATATGGTATTTTTTATTATATAAAAATCAATGTTTTTAGTTCCCTAGTTCCATTAATAGATATTATGCAAATATTTTTTTTATCAAAGGACAAACTAATATGAAGTCAACAAATTATCGATCTCTATAGTTCCTCTATGCCTTCGGCATAGACTAATAATACTATTATATCAATACCTACTCTTTAAATATAACATTACCTCACAACAAGACAAATACTGTAACTTTTTATTATTATAATATGATGAATTCTTATTATGAATTTCACCCTTTTTATTATTATAATAATATTATGATTATAGTCACACTTAATAGTAATACTATTATGATTATAGTCACACTTAATAGTAATACTATTATATTAATGTACTTAATATGACTTTACTTTATAATATTATTAGGTCCTCATTAATACTTTAACTTTATTTAGAATATTAATGAAGTCAGTATAAAGTGTGACTAGAATCATAAGATTATTATAATAATAATAAAGTGAAATTCATGCTAATAATTCATTCTATTATAATAATAAGAAGTTACGGTAATAGTGTTTTTATGAGGTAATGTTATATTTAAACAATAAGGTATTGATATAATAGTTTTATTATAATATGTTTTATAAAAAACTATTGTAATCCAAATTAGTATTAAAATCATTTTAATGTGATCATATATACTTTTTTCAATAATCTAGAACTAGTTCTATTTTCATTAAAAAGATTACAAAAAACATGTTGTTAGTATGTCGTTAAGGAAATTAGACCAACAATAGTGTAATAGTTTGTCTAAAGTTTTTCATAAAAGTTGTCTTGTAAATCTAGAGGATTGATAGTAGCTATATCTAGAATCCTGAAAATGACTTAAAACTGGTCTAATTATAAGTTTAGCTAGATAATTGTTGGGCATGGCCCAGAGTCCATGATCTACAATCTAAGTTATCATATACAAAAAGAAACTTTTCATATAAGAAAAACTAACTATTGGACGACCCAGCCTCTTGTTGCACCTGGGTGGGAGGTGCTGCCATAGCTTATAGGTCGATGCCGACCTTCTTC
Organism: Picea mariana; assembly: GCA_032191745.1. NCBI lineage: Eukaryota > Viridiplantae > Streptophyta > Pinopsida > Pinales > Pinaceae > Picea > Picea mariana. The sequence goes on along the minus strand of JASDQU010409613.1, from coordinate 6,445 downwards.
CTTGCCAACAGGTTCATCTTGTGGTCCAGGAGCCGAATATGTGCTTGCATCTCATCCATTTGGAGCATTATCTCTTCCTTATCATCCTTTATGTCTGCAAGGGCTCGTCCCAGGAGTAATTTCATCTACCAATAGAGTTCTATGGTTCACAAATAATGGGATTTGCGAGAACGAATACCCCCGGTGTTTGGAACCTAGGATCTACTGTCGGCTCGGACCTCTTCATCTGTGACAAAATTTCACAGGACTCAAACATATGCTTTTGTTAAGTTTATTTTAGCCTAGATTTGAGGGGGCGTGTGTGCATGGTATGAGTCGGTAGAGTTTTCGGCCACTGCTATAAGACGAGATCCAAATTGATCCCTTGACGTAGAGGAGCTGCCACGTCCACGACAAGAGCGGTCTCCACGAGCCATGGAATCTGAAAAGAGTAATTGGGAGGGCAGAGGGGATCGTGAAGAGAATGGGTGTAGGTGAACTGACCCAGGTGAGAGCGAAGGTGAAGCGAGAGAGAAAAGTGGTCGAACCATACCCAAAGGCGGTATGAAATAACTTCATTAACCTTTGTGTGAGAGATCATTTCAAGGAGAGTGGTAATCAAGCAGAAGTTAAGGCCATATAAAGTAGCAGTGCAATAGTTTTTCTAAATTTTTGCATGAAAGTTGTCTTGTAAATCTAGAGGACTGGCATTAGCTATATCTAGAACCCTGAAAATGACTTAAAATTGGTCTAATTATATGCCTAGCTAGATAATTGTTGGGTATGGCCCATAGTCCATGATATACAACCTAAGTTATGATATACAAAAATATTTTTTCATAGAAGAAAAACTAACTATTGGACGAACGAGCCTCTTGTTGCACTTGGGTGGGAGGTATTGCCACAGCTTCAAGGTCGATGCCAACGATCTTCCTTGCCAACAGGTTCATCTTGTGGTCCAGAATCCAAATCTATTCTTGCATCTCGTCCATCTAGAGTATTATCTCTTCCTTATCATCCTTTCTCTCTTCAAGGGCTTGTCCTGGGAGCAATTTCATCTGCCAATAGAGTTCTATGGTTCGCAGTTAATGGGATTGGCGGGAGCGAATACCCTCGGTGTTTGGAACCTAGGATATATTGTCGGCTCAAACCTCTTCATCAGTGAAAAAACGTCGCAAGACTCGAACATCTGCTTCCACTAAGTTTATTTTAGCCTAGATTTGAGGGGGCATGTGCACATGGTATGAGTTGATAGAGTTTTTTTCCACTGCTATAAGACATGATCCAAATTGATCCCTTGACGTAGAGGAGCTGCCACGTCCACAATAGGAGTGGCCTCCACGAGCCATGGGATCTGCAGAGAGGGGGTAATCGGGAGGGCAGAGGGGCTCGTGAAGATAATGGGTGCAGGTGAACTAAACGAGGTCAAAGCGAAGGTGAAGTGGGAGAGAAAAGTGGTTGAACCAAAACCAGAGGTGGTATGAAATAACACATTAACCATCGTGTGAGATATCATTTCAAGGAGAGTGGGAATCGAGCTGAAGTTAAGGCCATATAGAGGAGCAGTGCAATAGTTTGTCTAAAGTTTTGCATGAAAGTTGTCTTGTAAATCTAGAGGACTGACATTAGCTATATCTAGAACCCTGAAAATGACTTAAAACTGGTCTAATTGTATGCCTAGGTATATAATTGTTGGGTATGGCCCAGAGTCCATGATCTACAATCCAAGTTATGATATAAAAAATGAAACTTTTCATAGAAGAAAAACTAACTATTGGATGACCCAACCTCTTGTTGCACCTAGGTGGGAGGTGCTTCCACAACTTCAAGGTAGATGCTGGCGATCTTCCTTGTCAGTAGGTTCATCTTGTGGTCCAGGAGCCGAATCCGCGCTTGTATCTCGTCCATCTGGAGCATTATCTCTTCCTTATCATCCTTTATGTCTGAAAGGGCTCATCCCAGGAACAATTTCATCTGCCAATAGAATTATATGGTTCACAGATAATGGGATTAGTGGAAGCGAATACCCCTGGTGTCTGGGACCTAGGATCTAGTGTCGGCTCGAACCTCCCCATCTGTGATAAAACATCCCAGGACTTGAACATCTGCTTCCACTAAGTTTATGTCAACCTAGATTTGAGGGGGCATGTATGCATGGTATGAGTCGATAGAGTTTTCAGCCACTACTATAAGATGAGATCTAGATTGACCCCTTGACGCAGAGGAGTTGCCACATCCACAACGGGAGTAGTCTCCATGAGCCATGGATCTACAGAGAGGGGTGTTGTGGTTTTTTTGCCACTTGGGTGTGCAAAACAACAACACTTACATGTTTAGATAAGCCTGCTAAACAAGACAGAAGTTTGTGAGTGGTTTAGATAAACCAAACACATGTGAAAACAAAGAAATACAACTAAAAACAACTAAGAAATAAATGTTAGAAAGATTGAATAACTTAGAACCATGAAAATCAACAAATAACCAACATATTGCTACCAATGGATCAATAGATTAGTAGGCAAAACACTGTAGAGAAAGGCAAGGACTTATGAGTCCCCTCTTCCTCCTTGGGAGGGCTCTTGAGTTCCCTAATTCAGAGCTCTTATCTCCTTACAATGGAAGAAATGGAAAATGGTGAAGAAAAACAATGCCTATTCTCTCAAGAGGTGAGTGGAATGGCCTATTGCAATGGTGCTTGAAGGCTTCAACGAGAAAAGAGGATTCTCAGAGAATAATTCTTGGAGCATAACAATACCTTGAAGAGTTTATTTTCTTAGCTCACCCATGGCACATATTTATAACATACATTCATGGAAAAATGTAATTGGTTCATAGTGAAAACAAGGGGCCTTTTAGGGCACCCTCTAGCCCTTGACTAGCCGCCAAGCTAGATTTCGCTTATATATGAGTGCCAAATCGTGTTGGGGGTCAGACTAGAAGTGGTTAAGGGGCCAACAAGATCCATAAATGCACCGTTCATAGAAGTGTGCGCCTTTTGTCATAGACAATCACAAATTTTTCACATAGTGCACGCTAAGGGTTGTGTTGGCCTGCGCACTGTGCGCGCGCTTCCTTTGGTGAATTTGCGCACTTTAATTTTTTGACCCAATTGTACAGTTTTTTGCCTTCTGGATGGAGTTTTTGGTGTTGTATGTGGACTAATGGCTACTGGCATTGATGTTTTCTTTAACCATTTGTGTGCAATGTTGCAGATGATTTTTCAATGATAACAGATGCCCCTTAATGTGTGAGGTTAGGAGCATACATATAGCCGAAATACATAAATGTTTCTTTTGCTAAGAGTACCATTGTAATGAGGAGTGAAGAGAGTAACTCCAAGAGCGATCCATCGGAGGGGGAGGGAAAACTATGGGACCCAAACATTCTCTAGGAAAAAATAATTCTGTGTACAAATGAGGCGGGCATGCCCCATGCTCGTGTCATGAAACCAAAATGTGTAACTGTAACTCAAGGTGTATGCTGATGTAGATAACTGTATCACCCTCGGGGGTGGTTTATAACGGTAGATGACAGTTTTGAATGGTGAACAGGCTCTGAAGTGAGTTAAGTACGACTGTAATAATTGTCGATGACTTGTAGGCATTGATGGACTAACAAATTCATAGGTATTCGACTGGTATGAAACAACTGCAATAGTTGCATAGTAAGACCCACCATAACATGGGAGTTTGTTGAAGTCGAATGTTATGGGGGTCAATGAAATCAAAAAGCAATGATGATTCTCTCTGTGTTGTCCGAGAATCCTCATTGAAAAGGTAATGGGAGTCAAGATACTGTCACCCTTCTGGAAACCATGCTGATGTTGACGGAAAGGGGGGCGCGAAGTGAAGAAGCAAAGGGCTTTTTGAAATCCATTGACGGATGGATGATATCAGGTACTGGTGAGTAACATGAACGAAGTTAAGATGTTGTGGGATGCAAGACTACCCTTGGTTGGGGAATGTTGAAGGATGACTTGCAACAACCGTAAAACTCGATCTAGTGTCAGGGGATGACTAAATATGGGGTTAAACTGTGCTAGAGGCTAACAAAGTGGAAAAACTCAAAGATCATGGGTACATGGACTTGGGATACTCGGGGTTCGTGAACGATGTCAGAATGAAAAAAAAAGTGGATTCCCTAACTAGGGGTGACATGAATTGCTTTGCCAGGAAAAGAAGGCCATCAAGGATGATGACGAAAAGGCTATGTATATGCTAGAAACAAAGGCTTTATACAATTACCAAAGAAATAAAGAATAATTTGCTTTGAGAATACAGATACAGAAATGGGTGCCCTGGTGAACAATGGCTTGGCTTGTTTGGGTGCAAGTTTGTGAAAGAGAACTGGGGGAGGGTGGGGGCCCCATAGGTGGGTTTCTGTATTAGGTAAATGGATGGAGGACAATCTGCAGATGGGAAAACTGATGGTGGATGAGATGGATGGCTAATGAAACTGTGGAGATGCAATCAATAGAACCGAGATGATATGACCTAGGAGTCCATTGAGAAGGTTAACAATATGATGAGAAGAAGTATGGGGTTCATTCTTAGAAATGCAATAGACTATTGAGACTTGTATCCTTAGGAGGTGAAATCAACATGAGTTTCAAGTTGCCAGGGGGAAACTATGAATGGGACAACTCATGTGGGGGAGAGTGTTATCGGATGACAATACCCAAATGTGGCAGAGGCAAAGATACTACAAAGCCAAATGTAGGAACCCTAAAGGTAAATGGCAGAGGGATTGACTGGGATATGCAATTGATTTATAGAGGGAATAATTACATGCCAGTGTTGAACATATACTTGAAGGGGTTGCGACGCTTTGATGAACAAGTACCTGCACACATGAAAACCAAATACCCGACATGAACAATATCTGATGATAAAGAACATATAACAACTATTTGATAAAACTGAAATTGAGCATGTGTACCTGAACGTGATGTGAGAAAAATGCTCCCCCGGGGGCCAGTGCAGATGGTGACCTTGAGAATGTGAATGTGTAGATAGCGGGACCAAGATCCCGTGACTGACAACAGATCAGAAAATGGAGGCTTTGGGCTCCTATAACAGAGTGTGGAAGTTGGGAAAAAGGGGTTATATATGGCTGGTGGGCCCATAGTGCCACCTCATTTGTACCTGTCACTGTTGCCGAGCTGATGAAATAGCTGTGAGGAGATTTCAAGATTACGGGAGCATGAGGCTACCGTTCCGGGAGCGACGAGATACATGTCAGTGGTCCTATCATCCTGCACCTTGTGAAATTCATAGTTTGTAGGTAGGGACTGTACGGAGGGCCGTATAGGGGGTTTTTAGGGTAGGGGCCCACTAGTGCAGGGGAAAAGGAGGAATACCCACACATATGTGCACGGGTATAACTCTATTTCCCGCACAAAATGTGCGGTTGTGCTGGGCACAACCGAGCATGTGGGCACGAGGGTTGGGAAAAAAGGCGTGCATGAGATGCACGCCTATCTGAATGATAGCTGCGCACTCATGCACGACTGTTTCTCATACAACTGCACATTAGTGCACACCTGGCTGGGTGAAAGTCGCGCACCGTGGGCAAGGCTAAGGGTTTATAATTTTTAATATTTTTATGCTTTTTGCTGGATGATGAGGCTGATCAAATGTTTATGTGTGGATGCAGATGATCAACAGAGTATACAACAACATGTTGGTCCACTGGAGAGAGCATGATTGGGACCGGTTATGGGAGGTGGTGAGGGAGCAGCCGAGCGTACAGAGACACTTGTCAGTGTTGGTTGTGGAGCTTGATTATCTTCTTGATTCAGAGGTCTTTTACTTTCAGTCGTGTTTATACCCCATGAAGTATTTACACCCTAGAAGTATGTACACTCTTCTATGCGGGGGAGTGCAGAGGGGGGGTACCCCCTCTGCGGGGTTCGGGGGGGCTATCCCCCCAACTGGGGGCAAGCGGGGGTTCGGGGGCAAAGCCCCCGAAGAAAAAATTGCCTTGTAAATGTATATTGTAATTTCATTGTAAATCTGGACCGTTCATTATAAGGTCACAGATCTAACGATAGAGATTATGTTAGGTTTTTTTTCCCTAGAAGGCAACCCTCTTTTATGAGGGAAATGTATTGCGGCTATGGTTGATGGCGAATATTGTATTCTGATATAGGAGACTGTGAGAGAAAGAAGAGGAAGTTACAACGGGTTTGTTGTAGGTTGTATCCCTTCAATATGTTGGATAATAATAAAGGAAGGACCTGGCAATTTCTCTGGTGGACGTAGCCCGCACTGGGTGAACCACGTAAATCTGTGTCTCTATTGTGTTGTGTATCTTCTGTGTTTTGTTTCCGCATTTTTTTTATTTTATTTCTTCACGGTCCTATTTTTCTAACAACTGGTATCAGAGCGAAAGGTAACTCGCAGGAAAATAGGGTTCTTGGTTTGAGTGGGAGTAATGTCGAAAGATAGAAAGTTTAGGGTCGAGA
>JASDQU010409612.1:0-10527 GCA_032191745.1 Picea mariana | reverse complement strand
GGTATTCGGGACACCGAAATTGAGTTATTCCCTAGTCTGCGAAGCTCTTTATTGGTGTACCTATTTCGGGATTTCGGCATTTCACATTTCGGCGATTCGACATTTCGACACTCCTGTGATGAAGTGTTTTTACACTTCAACTCCCAGTATATAGGACTCCGAAATGGATTTATTTCTCTGTCTGTGAAGCTCTTTGTTGGTGTGCCTATTTCAGGTTTTGGGTTTTCGGGGTTTCGCATTTCACGATTCTGGGACTCCTGATGACGAAGATTCTTGACTCTTCCAACTCCTGGTATCTAAAATTGTCGTCTTTCCTTCGAGATTTTGTAACCCCGCTTCACCTTACTCTTTAAAGAATGTGCAGGTTCTCCTGGATCCAACATCGGTCGAACCTCGGGCTCAGATATGACATTCATCGGGAGTTCTCAATGGGATCCAAAGATCAGTGTTGCTTCTCCTCCCCGGCTTTCGTTGTCCCTGTTTTGCCATCGTTGCATACTCTGATCTTGCCATCAATGACAATCACACCTGCCATCAATGATAATCACAACATTCCATGATCACATTAATAGTTTTTGTTGTATAATAGTTTTTCGTTACTCATATTCTCAAAACAATGCAAAACAATGAGAGATGGACATGTAGAATAGATTTCGTCTTTAGCAAAATTAAATAAAAATAATTTCGGGACATACATTCGGTCGAAAATCCTTTTTTTTTATGATGGATAGTTCATTTGAATATGAAGGATTTCCTAATGGAAATCCAGGTGCATTTTGGTTGTTGAATAGTTCGTTCTGGCTTGTGAATATTCTTTTGAGATTCTCCCAATATCTGCATAGATTCGCATACCATGCATTGCATAGATTCGCACACCATGCATTTGAAGCAGATTTTCAACATAAAATCTACCTCAGCTCGAACTCAATAAGTGGTCAATCAAAGACGGGTTGAGCATCTGCCCACAATTCTCGATCAGTCCGGCAATGGAGTCCGCTGCATGTACCAGACGCAATTGTCGAGTTGAATTTATTTTTCTCACCAATGATAAGACTATAGGTGGACAGTCCAACAAATTTTTACCAACTCCATAGCGAAACTGGGTATTAGTCAATTCCTAAAATGCCCTGGGATGAAAGAGTGTGTCACATTTTGTGACACTGAGAAAATTGAAGATGAAAAACACTTTTTTTAGATTGTCCCCCTATACCCAGATTAGATCTCAATTTCAAAATATTTTCCACACTACCAACCTTCCTAACCTTATAACTCAACAAAACTGTGGTGATCTTGGAAAGCTTCTCATCCCTTACTCTCTTAAGGTTAGATATCATCATCATCATTTTAATTTTAAATTTTAAAACATTGTTTAATTTCTTAAAAACTTATTTAATTATTATTTTTAAGTGTTAATGAAATTTTATAATAAATCAAATTTATATAAATTCATTTTAATTTTAAATTTTAAAATATTATTTAATTTCTTAAACATTATTTAATTTACTTTTTATTTTTTAAAAGTGCTTATTAAATCTGAGATGAAAATGTATCTATATTAAAAATATATGTTAAAAACATTCATTAAAAAAATACCCAAACATTATTTATTTTTTAATTTAAAATTAAATTTTATTATTTAATATTTTGAAAAAAATCAATCCTATTTAAATAAAAACCCATATATTTATGTCAAAAAGTTTGTTTTTAACTTTCACACTTTCCTTTTAACTTTATATCTATTAAAAAAAATCTTACATAACTTTAACTTCAAATCATTGAAATAATCATAAATTCAATGGTTATTTTATAAAATTTAAGGTTAAAATGTATCATACGAGGATAAATCCTTCTTAACCTTTAAAATATTGAAATATTAATAGTTTATTTTTAATAAGGTTAATATGAAGATGGATTTGTGCGAGGGTGTCCTTTTTAACCTTAAATCATTATGGGAGATTCACAATTTCTTTTTAATAAGATTTAAGGATAAGTTAAATTTATATGCTAATAAATCATTCTTAACTCTTTTTTTTTGTCATGATTGAATTTGTATTAATATATAATAAACTATATAATAAACTATGATGTGTTGTAGCAATTAGTTTATATATAAATTGTTTCTAGGTGTTCTTCGATAAAAACTATTCTAACACATAGAGTTAAAGGACAAAAACTACATATCAAACTAGGTTTCAAGTGTTGCTACATGTTACTTGCTTGGAAAATTGACTCAACATACATTTAACTATGAAGAACATTCAAACAAAGATATTACATCCTTCCTTGATCGTCATGTTCCTCACCAATGAGTTGGTGACTTGTACCCTTTATGTCCATAGGATCCATGTTTTGGAGGACTATTTTAACTCCATTCCCTTGTCCGCGAGCATAGATTGTTGTTCTGAGATTGTTAGAAGCCATATAGAGGTTCTCCAAGTGATAAGAAGCAAATAATGCTCGCATTCTTTCACATTCAATTTTCATTAATTTAATCTTGCAATTCTGTGAGAGAATGAGATTCCGTAGATTGGCACATTGCACGGCCCAAGCTTGTTCTAACTCAATGAATTTGATGGTGAGGGCCAAGATGCCACTTTTATTTGCATGGTTAAACTCTTCATACCTACACAAGATCCTTTTTATTTCTCAGAGGTCATCATTATCCATCTCTGCCAAGTTAATCTTCCTATCCAATAAATAAGACTTGCTTCCCATTATTTCGCATCAAATAACCCACAATGCCCTAGGTTTTACAAGTCCGCTAATGAGACCCACTTCTTGACTACAAAATAGGGAGATTGTAACAAAGAAACTAATACTTACATACAAAACAAATGAAATACATGCTAGCTAGAGTGCCCACTCAAGATGCCCTTCTTCTTGACATTGAACTTCCCCATAACAAACTGAGATATCCAAAGTCGTCGATTTTCCACACATCCAACGAGCTCCAAACCACTAACACCGAGCTCCAAACAACCAATCTTCCATCCTATACTAAGAGACCCAAAAATTGAGTATATTAATTGTGAGATTAGTTGGATGGTTCAGATTGATATAATTGATTAGGGGATAGTGGAAAAACATAAGTGCCCATTTTTCATAAGGACATCAGGTTTCAACGTAAAGGAATATTTCTCCCAAGCATCTGCGTCACAATTCAAGTTTCTTCGGATGTGGTATAAATCTACCTTATCGAGTTGAGCCATGATTTTTCTAATTCTCACGATGTTGTTGATGTTGATGTGTATAATGCTCGATCTTTCTCTCTTGGAATCATGAAGAATCACACCTACTCTGAGCATAACCCATACAACACATATAAGCCTATTCCTTATTAGTTGAAACTTCTCCTAAGCCCCATGCGTAATGCTTCATCTTTTTCCCCTAAGCCCCATGCTTAATGCTTTATTTTTTCCCTTAGGATCGTGAAGACTTGCACGTACTCTTATCCTGAAATCATTTTTAATCTTAAATCATAGAAGTAAATAATTAAAGTAATGAGGTATTTGCACTTTCTTATAAAATTTAAAGTTAAAATAGATTTATATGAAAATAAATCCTTCTTAATTGTAAATTAAGAAAATAAAGAAAGTTTTTTAATAAAATTTAATGTTAAGATGGATTTGTTTAAGAATAAATAATTTTAAATTTTAAATATTTATTTATTTATTTTTAATAAATATACATTTAAAAAATATTTAAAATTTTGGTAAATATAAAATGAAGATGAATATGCAAGTTATTCTAACCATAATTATGTATTTAAAATTCTCTCCACACTATATGAAACATCTTTTGACCTTGCATTAATAAAATTAGTTTTTCTTAACAAACTACATGTATAAGTTTTTTCGGTTCCAATAATTAGATAACATGTTTATTATCTTCTCCATCCTAATTCAATTTCTTCAAAATAATATGTTAATTCATTATAATAAATCTAATGGCCCAAATAAAACCTACGAATAACACATTACCATTTCAAAATAATATGTTAATTCATTATAATAAATCTAATGGCCCAAATAAAACCTACGAATAACACATTACCATTTCAATGGTTTAAAAAAAAAAATACATGTAAAAGTTACTTAACCACAATTATGCATTTGAAATTCAGTAGCATCTTTTGGAAGGCTTGGATTGATAACTTCATATCCATTGCAATCGCCTAAGCGCTTTGAGCAAACTTCGTCATTATCCCAGTGCGATACGGGGATTGGCATGCTTTTGAGACTTGCTCGCTGCTAGTGGTAATGATAGAAGACAAAATGAATTGGATTAACCGAGACATACATTTTCACTCCCTATGGAGCATTAAAAAATTCAATTTAAAGGACATCTTACCAAGTTTTAATAGGTAATGATTTTGTATAGATGAAGGGATCGTTTAATGCATTGTTTATGCATATTTGGCTCTATCCTCTATATAACAAAGGTTTTCCAAGGTTCTTTTCTCATTAAGTTCACATTATTATGTATTTTTCTTGATGGTTGTGTTCGGTAGGAAACATCTAAGGATTATGCATAATGACTTTAAATTTTAACATGTGGGTGTGTTTTTTAACGACTATGGATTTTTGAGTATACATAAGGTGGAACTCTATGAGGAAAAGATTTTAAGTAAACATATGTGTACATTATTTTGTACAAGCAAAGCCCCAAAGTATAGTATCATGGCTTAATGTGATTGGTGCACACAATGTACATAGTTAAATTGATGTTGCTATGCTTATAGGCAAGGGTGATTTAAATAAATCGACATTGCGTTTAAGTTTTAATGATTAACAATGGGTTTCCTCCAAAGTAATCTAAAATTAAATTTGGGTTGTAACACTCAGTTAAATTGATGTTGCTATGGTTATAGGCAAGGGTGATCTAAATAAATCGACATTGCGTTTAAGTTTTAATGACTAACAATTGGTTTCCTCCAAAGTAATCTAAAATNATTTGGGTTGTAACACTCAGTTAAATTGATGTTGCTATGGTTATAGGCAAGGGTGATCTAAATAAATCAACATTGCGTTTAAGTTTTAATGACTAACAATTGGTTTTCTCCAAAGTAATCTAAAATTAAATTTGGGTTGTAGCACTCATTGTATAGACATAGTATTGATGTTGATTTAAAGGAAAAGTGTTGATAAAGGATAGTTCCTTCTTAATAATGAGTTATTTAGGGAATCGGTATTGTTCTTTATATCTTCGAAGGAAAGATTTTTTTTTGTTAGAGGTGATGGATGTAATAGTAAATAATTTTCCTCATATACTTGAAGGTGGGTTTCTTTTTTCTTACTATAGTTTGATGGATGGCATGGTTATTGTTTTCCTCGAAGATTCAAAGGTGGGATTTTTTCCCTTATCAAAGTTGATAGCTAGGTGTTATTTCTAGCATTAATGGACGAAATGGTTATGGTTTTCCTCAAAGACTCAAAGGTGGGATTCTTTCCCTTATTAAAGTTGTTAGGTAGGTGTTTTTAATTGCTAACGTTGATAGCTAGGATGCTATCTTATGCTAGTGAAGCAATGCATATATATATTCTCAAGAAAACATAACTTGGGCATGGGAAAACATACGCATAACTTATACAATTTATACAATGGAAATCACAAACACGCATATACAACTTAGAGACACACACATACAACTTAGTGATTTAGTCTACAAACACTTAAGTGAGAAACCTATCTGGATTATTTCAAGAATGGAATGAAGGCGGAGATATAACAATGAAATATACATAGATATTGCAATAAGCATGGAGATGCAGTAATGCACAAATTTTATTAATGAGAGAAATGTATAGAAACTCTAAAATTAGAGAGTGAATGACTCCCTAGAATGGTGGCAACTTATCTCTGAGAAGAGATCTAATGCCTACGCTTATTCGCAAGAGGATGATGTTTACAAAGAGAAATGTATAGAAACTCTAAAATTAGAGAGTGAATGACTCCCTAGAATGGTGGCAGCTTATCTCTGAGAAAAGATCTGATGCCTACGCTCATTCACAAGAGGATGATGTTTACAATGAGGCTCCAAAGACCTTTTTAACATAAATAAAATACAAAACCCTAACCCTGGAAGATGAAACGCTAAAAGGTTTGTGGGCCCCGGGATGAAACTTTTGCATACGATTTATTTTGGGGCTGTTTTATACCTAGTCGGAAAGGTCTATCCAAGGAGTACGCATTCTATTTGGCCTAGCATATGCCTCTGAATACATGCTAGGCACTATTGAGCCCAAAAAGTATTGTTTAGGACCTCAAAAACGACTTCAAAAATTCAGGACCCAGAAAATTGTAAAAAACCTGTCGAGGTAGAAACCCCTCAGTAGAATAGATGGGTGACCACTCGTTTTTGCCCGGGTCAAAAACTTGCGTTTTTCATATATTTCCAATTTATATCTATATAAATGTATCAAAAATATGTAAAGTGAGTACTTGCCTACACAATTTGAGCAAACCTCTAACAAGAAAAATAAAAATTATGATTAAAAAAATAGCTTTCTTCTCTCCCTTCAAAACTATTTATCTTTATAGTTTAAGTGATCATATTAAACTCAGTTGGTTCTTTTTTCTCTCCCTCCAAAACTGTTTATCTTAGTATTAAACTCTATTCGGTTGTCCCTCTTTCTTTAGTAGTTACAAGTTACTTCAAATCGTCTCAGAACCATAACTATTTTTACCAAGTTATGGATAGATATTACTTCTTTCTAAGCTCTATTCATTCTTTTTCAAATCGTCTAAGAACCATAAGTATTTTTGCCAAGTTATGGATAGATATTACTTCTTTCTGAGTTCTATTCATTCTTTTTACTCTGTAGCAGAGTGCTCTCAAGGTTGAAATCCTCTATGGCATCGTTTGAGAACCATAATAGTTTTTACCAAGTTACGGAGCCATCTTACTTCTTTCTAACTTGTTTTCATCCTTTTTATTCTCTACCGCAGGATTACCCTCAATGTTGAAATCGTCCCTATCAAATCTATTGAGAAAGTGATTATTTTGTGGAGCTTAGACCTAATTTCTTCAATCGTATTTCTAACCAAGATTTTCCAAAGTTCGTAGCGTGACTGGTTGCCTAAGATGTATATAGTTTTCTATTTGGGCAACAACACAATGAACGGTAAGCTCCTAGAATCAAGCAACTTGCTCCAAAGCCCTCTCAAAATCGTTTCCAACAAGGGTAGTTGCGGAGCAACAAGTCCCTGCTAAGAAGGCAGAAATCCGAGGGACTTGCTGCTCCTATATAGAAAAGTTTCCAATGATATCTGAAAATAAAGAAATTAAGTCAGGGGCAAGTCCCTGCTAAGAAGGCAGAAATCTGAGGGACTTGCTGCTCCTATATAGACAAGTCTCCAATGATATCTGAAAAATAAGAAATTAAGTTAGGGACTGTATTTTTAACGGACAAAAAATTTAAAATTATAAAAGTATTTATAATTATATAAATTATAAAAGCATTTATGATTATATGAAGCATTTTTTTTAATGAAAACATAAAAGTATTTCTCACAACATTTTGTGTCAAAGAATTCGATTGAATAAAAGTCTCCCAATATATAAGCTATTATAAATATTGACACTTTAAAAGGGGGATGAAGGATGATTATAGAAATTAAAACTTTAGAAAGGTGTTAGCTGCTATTTTAAGCTAATTTTTATTCCCGCTTAACCGCTGATGCTTGGTAGCCGGGCAGTGGATTAAAAAAGGTTAGCGAAGCGTTCTCCTCTTCTCCTGCTACTCACTATAAATGTGAGTCCTCACGTACAGCAACGTAGTGGTAGGCATTGTCAAACTCATAGTCAGACATCCCTCCACCGGTCAGTCAATGGTACAATTTTATAAAGAGTAAGTGACTAATCTGTCATGAGGAAGGCTTTGCCCACAGGCAAATCTGATCCCCATTACTTACATAACATCATCTTCTCCCAGAAAAGTTTTTGGAAGTGCAGAAAATTAGGTTTATATGGATATCATTTCGATAGATCCCAAGACAATTAGGTTTGTGGCAAAGACAACTCCCCACCTCGTGCACGAGGCACGTAAAGTGGAGGAGGAACTGGAAGGATTCATAAGAGTGTACAGAGACGGCTCTGTGGAAAGGTTCTCCCACTGTGTATCCAATGTCCCCCCATCTGACAAGCCGGATGAAGCCGTGGCTTCAAGATATGTCCTTATAGATGCAGGCACTCATGTATGGGAACGCTCGTATCTTCCTAGATCAACTTCGGCAGATGAGCACATAAGTGGAAAGTTGTCTCTTGTCATATACTTCCACGGGAGAGTATTCGTGATGGGTTCATCGGCATGGTCTATTTAGCATGCGTTCATTTGCAGATTGGCTTCTGAGATAAAATCGATGATAATTTCAGTAGGCTACCGGCTCGCTCCAGAGAATCGCCTTCCTGTGGCTTACGACGATTGTTTCAGTGCCGTGGAATGGGTCCGTCAACAAGCTGCCTGCGTCAAGCAAGTGCAATCTCAAACCCTTAGTGAGCCGAGGGAATAGTGGTTGAAATACATTTTAATCATTAATAAATATTATATACGTAACAATAAAATTTTATAGGCTATGTAATAATGATAATGCATGCTCATACATGCAGTGATCCAGGTGTCAATTATATTCATGGAACTCGTACGCTGATCCAGATGTTCAGCCAGCAGGTAGCTTGAAGCTTATTCATTAGAATCGTTATCTCTAAAACCAAGCTATCTATCCTGACCCACAAGCAAGCAAAGCCTTCACTGCATCCTGGCTTTTTTTCTGTTCTGATGCCATGGATTTCTGCTTTAGATATGAAGGAGCGAATGTCGAGGTTTGCTAGAACTGGTGGTTTCTATTTGTTCGTTTGCCTTGGAAGGATTTGATATGAAGCTTCTGGTCTTTTCATCTTTCGAATGGAGAATAGACAGTCAAGTATATGTCAAGGATTGTGTTGTTTAGAGAGTCATTCAATGATTAGAAAACATTGTGACAGTGTTTGCTATGCTTGAATCTCTTCAAGGTTAAGTTAAAACTGCAGCTCACCTATGTCTTGTTTGAATTTTTTTTTTTAAAATGATCAACAATATAATATGGTGTGTACTTCGTAGATTGACTGGATGCTTATGCATTGTTTGTAGTTCTTTTAATGTTTTTAATGCCATAAGTAATATATGTATAGGATTGTTAGGTTAATATGATGAAGTTCAAAATGTTTAGTAACTCTATAATCTGGAACGAAAGTCTATGCAAATATTTTATGTTTGGAAGCCATTTTCTGCGTGTAAATAATGTTATAGGTAAGCGTTAAAGCATAAGCAGGAAACCTATTTTAATAAGTGAAGCAAGTGAAAGGATGGAAAGTCCATCCAAATACATGAGTATGAAAACAATTTTGAATGACCGTAGAGGTTTATTAGAAAATGAGCAACACCATTTCATTCTGTATACCAAATCGGTATGTGCTAAACCACTGTCATATACACCAAAATTTTAACCCAAAACCGTTTGAAATCCAAATTCTGTGGGAATCCTATTCTGGTCTTACAAAATAGCACAGAACTATTTTTATATGACAATGACCATCGTTTATAGTAGGGATAAAAAACGTGTACCATTTGAATCTTATTGGGAAAATTTTACCATTTGAACGTGTACGTGTACGTGAGACTCCCTCTGATTAGTTCCCGCGATCGAGCAGTGGGTCTTCCGAGGATTCGTTCAAGCGAGCTGGCTACGGGCCTCCAGGAGGTTCATTCCCGCGACTTGGAGGCGAGCCCGTTCTGTCGCGGGGGCAGGTCGTGAGAGCCTTTACCAAGGCTATGTTAGGATTCTGACAACTATTTGGATAAGGCGGTTTTAAATGATCAAGATTCAAGGCAGATTTATTGCCTCTTGTTGAAACCACTTAATTGAGATAGAGGAAGCAATTAATTTGGTCAGTTTCATGTAACTCTGAGAGAATTGTATAAATGTGAATGCTTTAGAGGCATTCAAGCCCTCAGGGGCTTCAAGCCCTTTCCTTGGTTGCCTAGTCATTGTCCCGTGGATGTTTCCATTATCACGTAAATTACTGTGTCTAATTTGTGTAAATTCTATTGTGATTTATCTGGTTTTTTCGTTTCTTTATTTATATCTGTTAATTGTTGTTTTCCGCATTGGCAATTATAACAAGTGGTATCAGAGCTTCGAGGTAAGAGATTTCCCTCTCGGAGGTGAGAGATTTCTCTGCGGGTGTGTGAAGTTGCCGAACGAGATTTCTCTGCGGTAGTTTCACATAGGCGGATCTGGGTCGGGAGTTTTTCCTCGGCGTGTGGAGGATGCTAGTGTTCTTGTCTGAGAATCGGTCGGTGCAGACTCTACGGTCAATTCCGAGTCAATTGGAACATGCTATACTGTGACACCATTGTTTAATAATATATGCACATACCAGACAGCGATAAGTGTAATTGGCAGAAGGAAAATATTGAGATAGTGGATCCAGCGTGGATGATTCATGGGATAATTTTGTTTTTTCGCAATTTTTTGTTGGGTTGTCAT
>JASDQU010409606.1:0-10525 GCA_032191745.1 Picea mariana | reverse complement strand
AAGTTAAAATGCATATAAAAACATAGTGTAAATTCAATTTCTACTTTAACATACTACAGGAAATTTAATAAGGAAACTAAATGAACAAACTAGATAAGCAAACGAAGAATTAAAATCAAAGCTAACAATTATCCATCCATCGAAACTTTGCCAAAGAAATTATTAACTCAATACTTTGTTTTAACTCTATTTTGAATTTTAACTCTTCTATTTCAACCTGCAGAAATTCTAACTATCATTTAATCACACAACAAGGTTAGTGGCTAAGATTGCAAGCTATTTCCTATTAATTAAAAATACATGGAATATTAACACTATCCTTCACAAGCAACCTGCAAAAATGAAATTGAACAATTAAGCTATGAACAACAAATACACAACATGTAAAATGATAAAAATGCATATAACAAAAAACGAAATAAATGACAATTGCACAACTTGAATACAAAAGCTAACTAGCTAAATATTCACCCAGACCACTAGTGGCCCCCCCAGTAGGTTGTGGCTACTCCTCAACAGTGAATCACGAGCTCAAGCAATAGGATTTTGTCATTTAAATTGAAAACACGGTTTTACACAAGTTTATGGAAATGTCTCGAATTACACAACAAAAACAATTATGGATTCACAATTCTTAACTTAACACTTGTCTGACCACTACTGTGGTATTTATAGGAGTTACAAGTCGAGAGGTCGACCACTGGAAGGGTCGACCTCCTCTAAAAACAACAAATTACATTAAATGCACTAAAAGTGCTTGTGGCTTCTAGAAACCAAATGAGCCACTCAATGCTCAACATAAAAACCCAATCCAAGATGTCAAGAGCTCAGTAGCTGGAGGCCATGAGCATGAGAAAAACCCATATCACCGATTCTCCCACCACAGGCCGTCGATATAACAACCGCTAACTTGCCCATGGTTTTAGTGTTGGATGGAGTGTCGGACGTAGTGCTAGATGGAGTACTGGATGCAGTGCTGGATGGAGTACCGGAGGAGCTACTGGATGGAAAAATGCCATGCAATTTTTTCCTGTGACACACAGATCACGCATTAGATTTCTATAATCATTAAATCCTGAATTAAAATTCAAACCATCAAAAAACATCAATCATATGTACCTGGTATATGCTATGATGATTTGATATAAGAATCCTTCAAAACTTCTTCAAAATAGTAAAATACACATATAATACTGGTAAAAAAGGATCTAATCATCATCATTAATTTAACCAAATCATGAGCCCAACATTACCCCCACACCTAAGATTTTTCAGGTCCCACTGCAAACAAAAATAAATTTCCCCATATGACTAGACTTGCTGAGAAGGATTAGATTTAGAAGCTTCTCCCTCTTGTCTTGAAGATTTTGTCTTGTGCCTCTTATGATGTTTCAATTGTGTCATGAGGTTGTGATTGGTTTTGGTCATTTCATCAACCAATCGTTGGAGGGAATTCACCTTTGCTTGTAGTATTTCATTGTCATGGTGAAGATGCTTATCCAAAGTCTTCCTCTCTTCCAATTGTTGCAGCAGCTAATCATTTTCCTATTGTAGCTTTTCAATGGTTGGAGCAAGATCATATATCTCGGACGAGGGATTAGATCCCTTGAAATATGTAGACAGTCTATTAGTTTTGGGATCTGGGGTAGGCATCTGTGAGGTAGGAGTAACAGGGTGTTTATGAGGAGAAGTAGGTTCATATTTTGTCTTTCTATGAGGCTCCAATTCTTTTGTAGACATTTCCCTAAGTATTTTATGAGGGCTTTCAAGATTGGAGGATACTTGGATAGGGTCCAAAGTGGTTGGGAGATTTTCATAAGGTTTTCCTTTTGTATTTTGGGCACTTCTTAAAAAAGAACCTCTCTAGAATCGATTATCTCCTCTCCTATTTGTGGGGACAACATGGAAGTCTTGTTGAATTACTTCTGGTATATTTTTGGGTGTAGGATCAATAGACGTTGAAGGCATCGGGGAGTTAGCAATAGGCTTCTTGGAGGGTTTGGAGTCTTCAGAGAATGGGGTTTGGATGGAGTAACAGTCCCTAGATCAAGTGTTTTCTTACTAGTCTTGATTGTAAGATGAGGGTTTGCAAATTGGTAAATGAACTCATCCCATGTTTTCCCCTGTTTTTCCAACTCGGCTAAGACAAGTAGTTTGATGAGGCCATGGTGGAATAGGATTTTATGGGGATTGGTTACATTCTTTCGTACTTGGTAAGACATCTTCTCAAGACTCTTTAAGAAGTAAAAGGGAAAATTCAATGGCTTATTGAACTGAAAGTGAGCTAATAATCGAAAGTGACAGGCTTTAAAGACATAATATATACCTTCAAAAGTGATCAATCTGCTGATGACAATGAGAGGGTTAATTAGATCCTCTTTAATCCACTCCTTGGAGTATCCATTAGCTCCAAAGATATTCTGAAATTCAGGTTTGAAAACCATGTTATAGCTTGTCTTGGCAACTGGTGGTGTTTAAGCCAACGGTCTCCAACTCTTGGAAGTTATGTGGCCGAGGAAATGGATTCCTTAGAGACCATGAAGGTAAGATACCCCACACACCATCTTTCCATTAAATATGAGGGAAAATTTAATAGAAACGTCTCATCGTGGCCTTGCAAATGAGCCAAGAACGACCCCCATCCTGCGCGAAGGAACACTTCCCTGCACTGTGCGAACTTGGGGATGGAAAAGAGGTCAGCATATGAGGATGGCTCATACCATTTTGGCATGGTGACAGTGTGGAGGAATGGACAGAGGACGGAATTCGATAGAGGATGGGTGCAATCAGACTGAGGATGAGCTTGATTAAGCAAAGGGTAAATGCGCTACATAAATGGAATAACTATTTGAGTTATCCCTCCGTTTTTGAATGCGCCCTGGGTGGAAACAATTGCATTCATCACACATGAGTTGCCATGTGTGAGAATGAGTGCGCTGATTTCGAATTTGAAGGCATATTTTTGGAGGCAATCGTAATGATGAAGAGGTTAGATAAATGTCCAAGTCTTTGACTTGGACATTTGATCATAAAAATGTCTAAGGATTGTATCATTTAATCTCAATTTCCATTAACTAATTCAAATAAATGCAATTGATTCCTGGTTACCTGAAATTGTGGACATTAACTGGTGTATACATCTCGTCCGATCCTTCAGATGATGCGTCATCCGGCACCTCATATGGTCTTTTAAATGGCACCTCATATGACACTCCATATGGCACTCCATATGGTACTCCACATGGTACCCCTGTGTGAAATGAATTGTATTCCTCCTGTAATGGATGTTTTATCCACAACCTTTAGTCTTAAACGATTTTGACAGTCACAGTGAATAGGAGCAGAGGCAGAGTGTTCTTGTTTTTCCACCATGCTCACTCATTCTGTTTCTTTATCTCGCATAAGACATGTAATCTCAACTCTGTAATGAACAATTTGTAATGGAAATAAATCAGTTAAGTGGTCTATTAAGGAAATGTACAACAATTTATAACACACAGGGAATATTTAACATTTCAAAAAAATAAAATAACTGATGATGTCATAGTCTGTATCATGAAAACAATACACATAAATTTTTACAAATATTTTACTTCTTCTAGGCAGTGTTATCATTTGTCAACTCATGAAACCCCTCCCCCACACCTAAGTATTGTGACACCTCACAATAAAAAATATAGGAAACCAGTCAATTCTCCCAATAGTCGAATATTTACAGCTTGTTAAGTGTAGAGATAAATTTCACATATCGGTCTGACGAGATGGTTAGAATATGGCCCCACCTATAGGATAAAATATCCTATATATAGATAATAAGAGGTAATCGAGAGAGTTTAAAGATAGTCTCAAAGTTAAGCCCCAATGGAAAATTTATGGAGTTCATTAACCTTATCTTAACCATACATACTTCGTGTCAGCTTTGTTTACAACTAATGCCATACATCAGGACAAGTTTAAATTTATTTATTTTTTGTTAGATTATCATCCTCGCTAGGTAGAATGCCCCGTTGCCAGCAAGCATGTTCAGTACTCCGGTGGGTTTACCTAGCCATACCACATGTTGGTACTCGCTGCTAGCAGACATGTTCAGTATCCCGACGGGTTAGCCTCTTACACCCTCAGAGACTGGCCCTCCATCTTTTAAGATTTTAATATAGATTGCTTTGTGCAAGAAGATGGGGGGACAACTCTGAAAACAATTTTTTTCTTTCTTTTTTCAATTGGGATGGTATTTATGTTAGAGGATGACTTTCCGTTATATATTCCTTAGTGATTATTCTGATGTAAGGGGTACTTAAGTGGACGTAGCCTATCTAAAGATACGATATAATCAAGTATTTTTAGTGTGTAATGGATGGTATCATTGGGAAAAATAGAAATGTATCTTTAGGTTCAACTCAATTTTTTTTTAATTGTTTGTGATGTTTCCATGGTAAACCGCTAATCAAACCTCCTTGTTACTCTTTAATAAAGATACTTTACTCACTTACTTAGGGGTCTTGGGGAAACTGTACGAGTGACCTCTAAGATTGATGGTTACGGTATCACTTCCTTATATAGTGGTGAAGGTTTAAGAGCAGTTGTTATTTAAGATGCCTTGAGAAAAAGAAGATGAAAATATTTGCAAAAATATGGCTAATTACAGCAAGTCATTATTCGTTTGATGCTTAGCAGACAACAAGGTTCAAGTATAGCAATATTTTAAAGAAAAATCCTTCTTTTATATCTCCTTGAACCTGTCTACTCCTGGTGAAATAAATACCTACATAAATCTCTAGAATTGTCTATCAACAAAATTCAAAACTATTTACATATGTACATTCGAAAATTCAGAAAACATTCAAGAACAAGGGGGACTTCCCCATCTACTAATTCCAATGCCTTTTCAGTTGACATGACCTGTAGAAAATATTCTTTGGAAATGGACCTGTGAAAGTTTGAGTCAGTGTCTATTTACCACAAAGGAGACTTGTCTATCGTCAATTGTTTTGATTTTCATAACTCCATTGTCATATACGGTGACTACTTGGTAAGGACCCAACCACCGAGTGGTGATTTTTCCTTTGAAGGTTTTAAATCGGGAGTCAAACAACAAATCCCAATCACCAGGTTGGAAGTGTTTCTACTTAATAAACTTGTCATGCCACTTAATCCTCTAGGTTTGGACTAATATTGTTAGTTGGAAAACATCTTCCTTGATCTCATACAACTCATTTAATTGTAGGGCTCATTGTTTCTGAGCCTCATCTAAGTTTAATCCCAATTCTGCGGCAATATGGAAGGTCCTTACTTGGAATTCTATTGGTAGAAGTACTCGTTTCCCATACACTAGCTCATAAGGGGTATGCCCAGTGGTGTTTCTCCAGGTGGTCCGATATGCCCACAAAGACTCTGGAAACCTATCAACCCAATCCTGATGATGTAATTGAACAGTCTTGGTTAAGATAGCTTCCATAACTTTGTTTGTATAATCTACTTGACCATTAGCTTGTGGGTGGTATGGAGAAGATTTACAGTGTTTAACCCAAATTTCTCTGTTAGTTCTCTCATCAGCTTGGAAGTGAATTGAGTGCCTTGATTTGTATCAATTTCACAAGGAACACCAAAGAGGGTAAATATGTCTTCATAAATGAATTCGACAACAGATTTTTCTGTAGCCCTAAATAGGGCTTTTTCCTCTACCCACTTGGTGACATAATCTGTACAAACCAAAATATAATTTTTCTTATGAGACATGGGTGAAATTGATCCTACAAAGTCAAGGGACCATTTCTTGAAAGGTTCTATCATAACTTTGTCACCCAAGGGAATTTCATCAGCTAACGTAGGTCTTCCTATCCTTTGACAGTTGTCACAACTCCTCACATACTTGGCAGCATCCTTGAAAATTCTAGGCTAATAGTAACCTAAATGTAACACCTTATATGTTGTTCGTTTTTCAGAGATATGGCCACCACATGGTCCATCATGACAACTTCGTGGGATTTCTGGTATCTCGTCTTCTTGGACACATCTACAAATAATCAAATCAGGACCTATACAAAAAAGGTCATGACCAACCCAAGAGTAATTGGAACATTGTGTAATAATTATATTCTTTTCATGAGGTGACAAATGAGATGGTAACTTCCTAGTAGCCAAATAGTTTTTCATATCTGCAAACCATGKGGTATTTACTGAAAGGGTAAAAAGGTGCTCGTATGGGAAACTATCATCTACGGGAATATGATCATCCTCATTTTTAATTCGTGAAAGAAAATCAGATACCAAATTCTCCTTTCTAGGTCGGTCAAGAATGGTGATGTTAAACTCTTACAATAGTAGGAGCCACCTAGTCACTCAACCATTATTTATGGGTTTATTATGAGAAATCTAATGGCGGAATGGTCTGTATGTACAAATACTTTGTAACCTATGATGTAGTGACGAAACTTATTGATAGAATGAACTACTGCCAAGAATTCCTTCTTGGTAACTATGCAGTTTAACTCAGCAGGGGACAAGTTATTGCTCACAAAATAAATGGCATAGGATTGATGGTCTTCTTTATGCCCTAATACTCCTCTTATTGCAGTGTCGGAGGCATCAATGGATATGTGAAATGGGAGAGCCCAATTGGCCCCCCTAAGAACTGGTGCCACAGATAACTTATCTTTCAGGGTTTCAAAGGAAGTTTGACACCGCTCAGTCCAAAGAAAATCAACATCCTTTATTAACAATCCAAACATGGGTGCAACAATCTTTGTAAAATTTTCAATAAACCGCCAGTAGTATCCGGCATGTCTAAGAAATCTTCTCACCTCTTTCTGAGTCTTGGGGGGTGGAATTCTGACGATGACTTCAATCTTTGCAGGATCGACTTTAATCCCTTCAGATGAAACGTGATGTCCTAGAACCACTCCTTCAGTCAACAACATTTTACATTTTTCATGACTTAGAGACAGGTTCATTTCATGGCACCTGATAAGGAATTTTTATAAATTATCTAAGGCTTCCTGGTAAGTATTTCCATATACTGTGAAGTCATCCATGTATACCTCCACGCAATCATGAATAAGATCATAAAATATCCCTAGTACTGCTCGTTGAAATTTGGTAGGAGCATTACACAATCCAAATGGTAAGACCCTATAGGCATAGGTGCCCCAAGGACAAGTAAAGGTGGTCTTGTCCTGGTCCTTGGGTGCTATGAGAATTTAATTGTACCCACTATATCCATCTAAAAAGGAGAAATATTTCTTTCCAGACAGGGTATCCAAAACTTGGTCAATGAAAGGAAGAGGAAAGTAATCCTTCAGAGTGGCTTTGTTGAGCTCCCAGAAATCAACACAAATTCTCCATTTCCCGGTCACTTTATTTGAAACCACTACAAGGGGGGATACCCATTTACTTTCGGAGATGGGATAAATGAATTCAACATTTAATAACTTTTGGATCTCCTCTTTTACTATATCCTTGAGTGTTGGGTTCATCCTTCTCTGGGGTTTCCTAACATGCGTTACTTACCCTTGGGTATATATGTGATGGATACATGTGTCAGGGTGTATACCCTTCATGTCAATGTATTTCCAGACGAATGGCCCTGATTTCTCTTTAAGGACACTTACTAACTGCTTTTGTTGGTCTGCATCTAGCCCAGAGTTTATATGTAGAAATTTTCCTGGACTAATCGCACAGGGCATGGTATAAGATGTGGCTGACTCTTCTATATCGAAGATGAAAGATGTCGAAGAAAAAATGGATGGGTCCAATTGTTCCTAAAATTATTCCCCAAACATGTACTCAAATTGGGGAAAATATTGTGGAAACTCAACACACATGATGGTAGAAATAAATTGGTTTAGCACATTTTCCGTTGTGTGCTCCTAAAGTGCCCAAGTATGGTCATGTGGTAACACAGGTTCTTCCCAGTCATAATTCTCATATGGACATTCAAGCCACCATAGATTCTCCATGATAGGTTGGGCTGGAGGGTATATGGTGAGCTTCTAGATAGAAAGTCCATTTTAGATGGTCATCTCTCCCTCTCTACAGCCAATAAATGCATTGGTTGTGGCTAACCAAGGTCTTCCCAAAATAACGGGATGGCCTTTGGTAGGATCCTTTGAGTGGATGACAAGAAAGTATACTAGGTACTCCCATGAGGCTAAAGTAACTATGATATCATCCAAAATTCCTTCAGGTATAACCCGTGTCTTATCTGCTAACTCCAAAATAGTTGGGGTAGGTCTAAGAAGAGGTTTTAACTGTAGTTCCTCCAAGGTAGTAACGGTCATAACATTGATGGTTTCCCCTAGGTCTATCAGAGTGTTCCCAATGGAAGCCTAAAAAATGGTTATGGTCACTATGGGGTTTCCTGGGTTTTTGTATTTTTCTACCTTAGGCTACTCCGATATGTACTCAGAAAGTTCTCCTATCAAATGTACTGTTGGAGGATCCTTCTGCTTCCTACCTGGCTTCTTAATACACAATTATTTGACCACCTTACTATATATTGGAATGTCCTTAATGGCTTGTAGCAAGGGAATCTTGACACAAATATTATTCAATTCATTCAAGATGTCAAATTCCAGTCGGTTGGTAGGTTTATTGATTACCAATCTTTCTGGATAAGGAGGGGCCTTCGTAATTTGTGAAGGTTCATTTTGGGGAAGATTGGGTTCTTGGTCCTTAGGAATAATAACATCTTCCCACCTAGTGTCATTCGTGGGTTGTTTGGGGTTTTCCTCTTCTTCTTCTTCCCATATGACTACTGAAGGCCTTTGCCTATCCAAAACTTTTCCCGACCTTAGTTGAATCTCCTGCAGTGGAATATGATAAATAACATATGTCGGGAAGGCTTGCATCTCAACATTTTGAAGAGGTTTAGTGGGTTTATTATTGGTATTGGGAACTGGTTGTGCCGGTAATAATGTCGGTCTTGGGGTGCTTTCATTCTGATATTTTTGTGGTTTTTGTTGTGGAATAGGAGGTAAAGGTGGTGGAAAAAAACCTGGCAGAAGCTGCAGAATGTTCAATGCAAACTGAGGGTAACAATGGTTGGGAATCGAGACAGGTGGAGCTTGAGGATTCCCTTGGTTATGCCCTCCTCTCCATCCTTGAAGCCAAGGATGTTGGTACTATGTAGACTAGTTTTTCCAACTTGGTGAGTTACACTGTTGTGATTGTTGATAATAGGGTGGAACTTGAGGTTGTAGATATGGGTATGTAGGCTGGTTCCTAGGCTACCATGGCCTCCTAGGTGCATAAGAGGAATCCACAGGATCCCCACTCCTATAGATGGCTAATAAACTAGGAACTGATGGAATTTTTTTAGTTGAGTGGTCCTCCGTAAACTAGCCACAAACTGAAATGTTATCCAATGGGCATTCCCTTGAGGAATGCTTCCTCCTACATATTGGGCAATTTATGCTCATTGTTGTATTTTCCTCCTTCTGTTTCTTTTTAATCTTTAGGGTGTCCAACTGGGAACCTATTGTTCTTAAGATATTTGTTTTGAAATTCTCTAAAAGGTTCCCTATCTCTGCTCTCGTGTTACCACCTGAACTAATCGGTTTTAAGTTTCTACTGTAAGGATCCCAAACATTCTTCCCTATTTTATCTCTGCTCCTCGAGTAATTTGTACACATTTCACAGATTTCAACAAATGGTTTATGGGAGATGTCACCTGATTCCATCAGGTTAAGTATCTCTAGGTATTCTTATGAAATTCCCTTAAGGAAAAGAGCCCTAACTGCATCATCTAGAAGGTCATGATATTTTGATTTCTGTGAGATATAAGAAAACCGTTCCATATAATCCTCGAGATTCTCATCTTCTAACTGTTGGAATTTGAAAATATCATTACGAGACTCCTTGGTCTTGCAGTAGTCTTGATACTTATTAAGAAATATATCTTTTATGGCTTCCCAAGACCTAATACTGGACTCTCCCAACCCCATTAACCATCTTAGTGCAGAGTCCTTGAGGGTGGTAGGAAAGAGTTTTAGTTTATGGGCATCTGGTAAGTAGTTGTAGCTCCTACAAAAGATGTCAAATTTAAATAGGAAGGTATCTAGATATTCACTACTTTTACCATAAAAGGTGGGAAGTGTTGAGAGGGGAATATTTTTCATATTGACATTCAGTGTGGTGTCCAAAATTGGAAACCCGAAGGTAGTTTCGGTTTGGTTTCCATCTTCTTCTCCCTCCTTGTGTCTTACATTGTTGTGATCCTCCTGATCATCCATAATGGTTTGGTTTCAAAAAACATAATACTTAGGTGGTTTTATCCTTGAAGAGAACAAGGTATCCCAAGTCTCTTGTCTAGGAAAGGTATCCCTCTGATGGGAAGTTCTTCCGACTGTTTGGATGTTTGGGACTCTACTCGAGCCAGTTGAGGTTATTGGTGTTGATATTGAGAGGGGGGTGAATCAGTATCCAGTACAATTTAAAAACCTTTTTCAACTTATACTTAAACCATTCAATTATATCCAATGAGAAATGAACAATAGTATAAGAGTTACACCAATACACCACAATACAC
>JASDQU010409600.1:0-10528 GCA_032191745.1 Picea mariana | reverse complement strand
TGAGTCTTTGTGCAAGAGGGAAGTTTTGGGAAAAAGAACCCCACACTCATTCACCCCCCCTCTAAGTGTGGTAGGTGTGTCCAACAGTTAAATGTTATATGCTCTCCATAATTTTTTATTCCATTTTTTATGTGTGATCAATCGGTCATTTGATTATTGTGTAATTTATTTATAATGTTAAAGGATGGATAATATCAATACTCAGAATTGTGTTTTCTTTCATTCTTAAATATTGATTATCTTAAGATCACACTATTTTTAATTAGTTGCCTTCCTATTGTTATTAATTTACTCCAATATCAAATACTTCTTTGAATGTCTTCTGGAAGTGCTAGTATTGTTCTATTATAGGTTTCCCCTAACAACAGTACATGTAGGAGCTCATACAACACAAAAAGATAATACCAGTTTCGTTAATCAGCTACATATTATTCTGTGTGTTATTTAGTTAAGTTGTTTATGAATGAAACAATGATTACATTAATTAGCTTTGACTGTTTTTTTGTCAATGTTTCAATCGTATTCATTTAGTATTTATTCATTTAATATCTTTAAAAAAAAAAGCCAAAAAAAAGTGTTGTTCATATTTGATTCAGAAACTTTACCAAATAATTATTTCCACAAGATTTCATGCAAACCTTGTAAATTGTATATAAACTGTTCATAATCATTTGTATATTCACATTCTTAGATAAATATTTGTAATTATTGTGTCGATTGTTAGAATATTTTCTTTAGTTAGTTTATTTTATTTTTCTATCTTTAGGACCCTAGTTGGCTAATAGAGCCATTAAACCCGTCAGAATAGGTTACACCAAACAGCTTGGGTTATTTAGACAACCCCGGACCGGATCTATTCTTCCAGCTGACGGCATGTCAAATTTGCCCATCAACAAGTCCCTCTAAGTATACACAACCTCCGAAGCTACCTTCTCTCTTTTCATTGTCCTCTGCATGATCCTGGGAGGTTTATCCTCCCCACTGGATCCTAAGGGTTGACTCCTTATGAACTATGGCTCTCTCTGAGCCTGTCCACTGGTGGAGCTACCTGCTCCCTATGCACTCGTGTTCTTGGTGGGGCCTGTTAGGGTCATATAATATAGGTAATGTGTTTGTTTAGTTATCTATTTTGGAAATATGTTGGTAAGGTTTATCCTATGAATCACTAGGTCTCATAGCCTAAATTTTTTTTTATCCAAGCAGCCATTTATTTTTTTGAAGTCTAATTGCCAAAACAAAGTATGGATCTTTGGGAGATTTTGTTTTGAATATAAAGTTTGGTTCATATCACGTTGCAGTTGTTTTCATGGAAAATGTGTCATGAGAAGATTTCCAATGGTATATATGGTGCTTCAAACCGACATCCAAATAAAAAGGTAGAGAAAGATGAAGTGTGATTCTCAACACCACAAACAAGAAAGCTTAAGTGAGAAATTATTTATTTTTGAATTAATTTTCAAAATTAAAAAATAATAAATAAATACAAACTCTAAAACATTAGAAACATATTTATTTTATGACAGCCAAAGTCCTAAATCCGAAATTCAAATCCTATGGCCCACCTCGCACTTAATTACTAAAATTCCCAAATGAAAAATCCTTGAGATCTGTGAATTAATCACATCTATGGTTATTGGTATGTTTCGGAGCCCCCAACCCCTCCGACATTTAACCAAGAAGGGGGTCAAATTTTTTTTTTTAACTTTAACTGTATTTTACAGGTGTCAAGTCCCCATTGTTTACGAACCCGCCTCCCCCCTCCGAAAACCATTTTCCATATTACATTTAACAATGATTGTCGAGAAGGTTAATGGTTCTATGGATTAATTGAATTTTCTGGAGTTAGAGATTGGTTTCTTCAAAAGATTGGATGATATATTACAAATTGATTCTACAGATGGATAAGGAAGAGAAATCAAACACAAGTGAAATATATTTACTAGTTACAGTTCAAAATAAATTTACAGCTACAGGGGAAATCAATTCACGAGTGCAAGAAAATTAATTTACAAGAGAAAATAAAGGGAGACTTTTGCAATCATATGCTTATGAAACTAATGTACGGGTGAGAAAAAATGAGATGCATGTAAATGAATTTTAATATGGGAGACTGAGGTAAAAGAGGCCAAGGTGAAATAAATTTACAGTTGCAGGTAAAAGTAAAACAAGATTCACAAGTGTAGGTAAAAAAACAATTACATGGTGAAAGTAAAAGGAGATTTACATATGTGAAATGAGTTTGCATGGGTAAAAGGGAAAAGTGAAAATACTTTTCCAACCAGACAAAGCAACACGTGGTTTTTTTAATCCATGGGAAGGGAAAACAAGACATGGATTTGAAAAACAAAATAGTTTATCAAATCATTTAAATGAATATATCGAAATTCTAAATTATGAAATTCATTTAAGGATTTAATCAAAATATTTTGAAATTTTATTATTATTTTTCCCAAATATTTTATGACAGAAATAAAGCTCAAAGGGATAGATGACACAGAAATCAGATTGAGAGGACAGTACGTAGATTTTCTGAAGATAGTTTCAACCTCTTTCTATATTTCAAGGGAATGAAGACACCTAGTGGCATTAGATGGCAGTCAAATTTTATATGTGAAGAGCACCTAATAGTTAGATAATTTGAGTTCCAGATATGAAACAAATATCTCATCAGTTCCTAATCTGATGGATAAGAATCAACAGTCAAAGAATTTGTTCCAGATTCTCCAATAGAGATTTCAGGCATTCGATTTATTTCAATTCCATATTTCTTGCAAGATTGTTTTTATTTTGATTTTATTGTTATAATTTTTTTCAAAAATATAGGACAAGTCTGTTTATTGTATTATGCTATTTAGACTATCATTTTGAATGTAATGAAGGAATCGGCGGAAAAGAAAGACTCATTGATGTAAACCAGCTTATAGAGCCTCCTTTGATCAAACTTAAGTAATACAGTTGCAACAATTGCAGGATTCGCGCGTCACTTATGTTGGTGAAGTGCATCTGTATTTGTATCTATGTTTTCATTGTTATTCATATGGTATACATACATTCTGAATTATTCAATAGAAAATTGAAGAACAAAATTTGTTTTGATGTACACTTTGATTCTCGCTTTGAATAATTTCAATTTTTTCTTCTTGAGGGTTATTTCCAGAATTCTTAATTGCTCTAGTATAATATGATCCCCTCGCCTTTTCTTTCAAATCACTTATCAACCTTAAGAATCTAACAAATGTGACTATACTTCCCTGTAAGGTTTCATGTATAAATGTACAGAGACTGTAAAAATACAGAGTGCAAGACTCGTTAGAATGGTGGTATATTTATGTCTGAGAAGATATGTGATGGCTATGCCCATTCATAAGAAGATTTGTAAAATGTGTCTCTGAAGGCCTTTTTATGATAAACATGAATGAAAAAACCCTATACACCCAAAAACCTAACCCTAGGAGATGAAGCTCCAAAATTCATGTGGGCCACGTTGGGGTAAGTTAGTACATTAACTTCCTGGGGTCGTAATGTTTGCATACGATCTTCGTTTTATGTGTGTGATAGCCTGTTGGAAAGATATTTTTGAGAACTACGCATTATTCCATCAAAATCTGACTCTGTCTATAGTTTTATTGTGGCAAGCCAAGAAAACACAGTTTAGGGCCCCAAAACAACCCTGGAAGTACAAAAAGATGTACTGACATGAAAACTTCCAAAATAAGCTAGTTTGAATAGGTGAACAGTAGCCAATATCCACTTGTATGTTGTGTAGGGCTTCAGGACAGCCTCGAAAGTGCAGAACCCACAATTAAAAAGAAATGCCCCTATTACAGAGAAATGTGTTGAACTGAAAACTGTTAAGATGATCCAGCTGGAATTTGGAACATGTGGGTAGCCACCAATATCCACCTGGATCAATCCTCCCCCCTTATGAAGAAATGGTCTCCATTGTGTTGAGTTCCTGGGGAAGAGGGGAAAGCATTTTATGAATCTGAATCTTCGTGAGTTGTGTGACTTGCTGGAGAAGTTGCGCTCTTTGGTTTGTGGAAGGTTGTAACAAACCTATTGTTGGCAGGGTTGAATATATTCCACCAACTTGTTGTTTCTGGGCTTGATGGGGCATTGTGTAGGCACCAGTGTAGGTGAGGAAACAATATATTCTTTCTCTTTTGCAATCTACTTCTACTGGATAGAAGGTGTTGAGGTTGCAATGGTTGTAGTGGCCTTTTGTGCATCCTTTGAACAGACTATGAAGAGGATGAATTTTGCAATATGAGAGATTAATTTACGACACTGTTTTGGTGGAATAGTAGTCAGAACTACATTTGGTATCCTGTAGAGCTGACCGCCCAGAGTAATAATGACACTACGAGGCCGAGACTCATAAACAACATGATGTTTCCACATATATGGTTGGCCCAAAACAACATCACAAACATCAAGAGGGGAAACATCACACACTAACTCATCCTTGAAGGGTTGGATTCCATAGGAAAAGAGACACTATTGGCTAACACAAAGATCTCATCCCTGGTGAAGCCACCCGATGTTGTATGGATGCGGGTGTGGTGTTTTCGACAACCCAATTGTTTGACGACCTCAGCTAATATGAGGATCTTCTGGCTTTCGCTATCAATAATGAAATGCAACTGGGTCCCCTTCTCCCACATCTGTGAATGGAAGAGGCGCTCCCCCTCTTCAAGATTTATTGGCTCTTATGGTTGAATTGTTGCAGTCGCGACAATAGAAGTGGGGTCTGCGTCGATGATTTATCTGTTTTCAATATTTTCCAGATCATATTTCTAATCAGGGTTTGGTTCCTTGTCTTTGACCTTGACCACCAATGATTGTTTCGAGCGACATTCATTGGTGTTGTGCCAAGGGATTTTTTGGAAGTTGCACCACTTCCCAGTTTCATTCTTCATATTTCCTTTACCCTTATTTTCATGTGTCTTGGACTAGTTGTCTAGAAGTTGTTGGTTAGGGTTGTATTTGCCATGCTTTGGTTATTGCAGATTTGCATAACCGAACTCCCATTTGTTCTAGTGCCTAAATTTCTACTCAATTTTAACAGCATATCGATAGGAAGCTCCCAATGATGAGATGTTTACGAAATCAATTTTGGTTTGCATGTACCTATGCAGAACCCCACGGTATTTCAAAACCACATGCCACTCAGATCCTTTGATACCCAACTTGGTGCACAAGGTATGAAAATTATTTTTGAACTCTGGCATTGTTTGTCTCTTTTCTTGCCGTAGTGTGGTCCATCTCATCTATTGGTCTTCATATTTATCAACAGGGTAGTATTGTTCCTTGACCGCATCCACAAAAAATCCCAAGTGGGCTCGGCCCCAAATATTCCAGATTCCTCTGTGGAACTTTTCTCCTAGTAAGTTTCCCACCAATGTTTGACATGAGGGAGAGCCTTGAGAAGTGTGAAGGTGATATTTTCTTTGTCAGAAAAATTGTGAATAGAGAAATAACCTTCTAGCAGATTTAACCATTTTTCTAAGGCAACCACACCTATCTGACCTTCAAATAAGGGAATATAAAAATTAATGTGTACCTTGAAGGGAGATGTTCCTCCAAAGTGGTTGTTTGATGAAGATGTGCATGTTTCTATCAACAAGCATTGAAGGATGTGGGAAAAATTCTCCATCATTTCGTCCCCCTGTCACACGATATCTTTCTCAAGAAAGAGGTTAATATAATATTTTTCTCTGTTGTTTTTATTTTCTTCCACCATAGAGGGTTTCTTGGGCGTGCGATATCGATTTTCCTCAAGATATACAAGCTCGAGATCCAACTTTCTATATTCGGACCTCGTCGGGGACATGCACTAAAAAATGATCAAAAGCATCCTGCTCTGATACCAGTGATTTGGATGATTTTCAAAAAAAAATGAAAGCGAAGATATTACAATGAAATACACATAAATATTGCCAGAAATAGAGAAATACAACAATACATGATTTCTATTAATGAAATAAATGTACAGAGACTGTAAAAATACAGACTGAAAGACTTACTAGAATAGTGGTAGCTTTATCTTTGAGAAGAGATGTGATGGCTATGCTCATTCGCAAGAAGATTAGTAAAATGAGGCTATGAAGGACTTTTAATGATAAACATGAATTCCAAAACCCTAGACATCCAAAAATCTAACCCTAGGAGATGAAGTGCCAAAAGTCACGTGGGCCCCGTTGGGATAAGTTAGTACATTAACTTCTCGGGATCGTAACTTTTGCATATGATCTTTGTTTTAGGCATGTGATAGCCCATTAGAAAGGTATTTTTGAGAACTATACATTATGACTTCAAAATTTGAATCCATCTACAGTTTCACTATGGCAAGCGAAGAAAACACTATTTAGGTCCCTAAAACGGCCTTGGAAGTACAGAAAGATGTACTGACATGAAAAATTCCAAAATAATCTAGTTAAAACAGGAGGGTGACCGCTAATATCCACTTGTATGTTTTGTAGGGATTTGGGACAACCTCATAAGTGAAAAACCCAAAATTACAAAGAAAATTCCCCATTACAGAGAAACGTGATGAACCAAAAATTGTTAAGATGAGCCAGTTGGAATTTGGAACAGGTGGGTGGCCACCAATATCCACCTAGATCAACAAAGGGAACAAATCACCTTTATATCTTTAATTAATCTGAAGTCCCTTGCCTTGGATTCGCCCCTCCTAGGAAACTTATTGGCTTGGAAGTTATATCCTTTTTGGGGGGAAATTGTTCTTAGGAAGGTCATTCTCAAATTGATGGCTTTAAATCATGCATGGACAATCCATCCTTGGCCAATCATAGAGATTTCCAGTAATTATTTATCGGGGCCTGTGGCCAAGTAGAAATGTTATGCTCTTCTAAGGTGAATCCTTCTCTCCCCTATGTCAATTTTCACATGCAACTCTATGTGACTAATTTCATATCTAAAAATTGCTTCCTAGTGATCTAATAGTAAACCCTAGTTGTTACTACTGAACAATTTTTCACTGAAATTATTGACTGAAAAAAAATGCAGTGAAAACAACAAGAACAAAGATGAATCATTAATACACATATGAGACACAAGATTTATGTTATGTAACTTTCTCAATTTAAGAAATTTTGAGGGAAATTTTTTTTGATTAATTGGGTTGGTTGTCATTGATGTCAACCCTTGAAGAAAGTCCGATAGCGAATTACTATAGCACAAAGGTTTGGGTAATGGACCCAAGTTTTTTTTATGGATAATGGTATGATTTTTGATATATTTGCAGGTAAAACTATTCTAGATGGATATTGCATGTCATGCCATTTATGGTGGTATGTGGAATGTCACATAAATCCTCACGGTTAGAGAGTTATGGTCATATGAAGTTGGAGAACCCTCATGATTCATTTAGAAGCCCCAAAAGGTCAAAGTAGTCAAAGTGTTTGCAAAGAAGAAATTATTTAAATAATAAAGTGAAGTGATGAGTGTACTATAAGTCAAAGAGGATGCAAAAAAAATATTTAAATAATAAAGTTAATGGAGAACCTACTAATTATGGAAAGTGGTTAAGTTAAGTGGACAAGTGGTTATAAGTGGGTTAACCCTAAAATAAGGAAAGTGGGTTAAGATGGTTAGAAGGTAACCCCTTGAGGAAGCTACATAAAAGTATAAATAAGAGGCAAGGGTCTCTCTTTCAAATCACACTTGATTATCATTGAATATCTATTTTTGTGAAAGGTTATTTGAGTAGGTATTATTGATAGAGAAAAATTGCAGCAGAAAAAGTGCGGCAAAAAAAGTGTGGTAAGAAAACTACAGCAGAAAAAGTGCAGCAGAAAAATTATAGAAGAAAAAGTGTGGCAATAAAAATGCGGCAGAAAAAGTGTGGCAAGAAAAGTGTGGAAGAAAGAATGCAGCATGAAAACTGTGGAAGAAAAAGTGTGGCAGGAAAAGTGCGGTAGAAATATCATAGTAGGAAAAGTGTGGCAGGAAATGTGCGGCAAAAAAACCACAGCAGAAAAAGTGCAGCAAAAAAATCATGGCAACAGAATGTTACAAGAAAAAAAAAATATGGTTCTCATATGTGTAGTGTTGAATTTATGAATCAAGTTGAGGGTTTGCCTTGTAAATATGTTGGATGCCCTCTTAGGAGTTTATGGCTTGCTGTAGAGTTGATCTGAGGTAGAACTACTGAAGTTTAATATTGGTTCATGTTTGAGGGATTTTGGTTGAGGTATGTTGTTGAAGTGATTGGTACAGATAGAGGTTGTATAAAGTGAGGTTCTGTCGAATGGTTTGAGGTATAGACTTGTGGTATAGTGTTTGAGGTATATTTGATCAGATCATATTTGGATGATGAAATTGATGAGGGATTTTGGTTGAGGTACATGGTTGAGACAAGTAGTTGATGAGTTGGCACATACATGAGGTGTATAGTTGATGATGTTGGTACATATTGATGGGTATTAGTTGATGTGTAGTTGATGCATGATTGGTACATACTTGGTACATAGTTGGAGGTACTTGTTAGTAGTACTGTTGACACGTGGTTTATGGATGATGTATCATACTTGTCTTGGTATATTATTAGAAGCACATATTGATCTTGGTGATGATTATGAGTTTTTATGATATGCTTGTTTGATGCACATCTTGGTGATATTGTGCATATGGTTGAGAGTTTTCTTGGTGATTGACCTTGGTGAGTAGATCTGATTTGGTTAATAAGATTGATGAGACAGGTTGTTGTGATATGTTCTTTTTGGAAAGGTTGTTGTGATAGGTTATAGGTATAGGTGGGTGCATGGTTGATGTACTTGTTTATGGTACAGGTTGATTACAAGTTGTTTGGTATAGGTTGGTTCATAGTTGATGCACTTGTTTATGGTATAGGTTGATTACAGGTTGATTGGTATAGGTTTACAGCAGTATGTCTCACAGTGATAGTGTGACAGTGGTTCCATCATTCTACTTTTATTTCATGGAAGTTGGACGGGGCAAGGACAGGTGGTTTTAGCCACCTTCTGGTTGTATCCAGAGAACACAGGGGGTTGTAGCCTCCTTCTGGTTGTATCCATAGAATTGGGGAGTTGGAGCTTCCCTCAAGTTGTATCCTGAGAAACTAAGGGGTTGGAGCCTCCTTCCAGTTGGAGCTGGAAAACAAAGGAAGTTGGTGCTTCCAATGAATGTAATTCTTAAAGACATATAAGAAAAAGAATTTTGTGGTTTTCTCCCACTTGGGGTTTCCACGTAAAACATTGGTGTATTGTGTATGTGTGTGATTGCTCATTTTCTCATTGTTTATTTACTCTACAGCTATTGGATGATAATGATACATTGATATAACACTTGAATTTTATGGTGAAAAGGGATTAAATTGCTCTATTACTGATTCAACCCCCCCCCCTCCTCTCGTAATCCAACAATTGGTATCAGATTCAGTTCCTTCAGGAAACAATTTAACCACTGGAAGGAGATCATGGATTATTCTGAGAATGGAGTATCAATGTTTAATGGTCAGAATGGTTTTAAGTATGAGATGTGGAGCATAAGGATGAAATTATTTTTACATGCATAGGGACATTATATTTGGCTATCAATTGTTACAGGATATGATATTTCAAAAAGGGAAAAGACTGCAACCAAGAAAGAATTGAAGAAAAATAAAAAAATAGCAATGGATTTCATCTGGGAAGGATTACCAAATCCGGTAAGAGAAAAGGTTGGTAAATGTTCATCAGCCAAAGAAATTTGGGATAAGTTACATGAGATATATTCTTCACCCATCGCAGATTCAGAAAATTCCAAAGATGCAAATACAGATCAAGAAGAATTATCTTCACCATGTCAAATACACAAGAACCAGTCACGTCTAAATCCAAACAAACAATGGCCGATGTCTTGGAAGAAAACGAGTTTCTAAAGTCTCAGTTGGAAGCATATCAGCAGGAATTAGCCAGGGCAAAGGACGCATATGAAAAAGAATTAAACCAGTACGCCCTAGAGCGAACAACAATCTTGTCAAAGCAGACTACAGAGAGTGTGTGTAAAGAATACATGTGCTGCCAATGTGGAGACATTTACTACCGAGCAGGCTATAAAATAACTCAAGTGCCAGTACCAGGAGAATCCCCCGTTCCTTCACCTTTTGAAGCTAAAGCAGAACCTGCTGCAACATAAGAACCAGCAGGCCCTAGCAAGGCCAATACTGAACCTGCTGCAACACAAGAACCAGCAGGCCTTTCTAGACTCAAGAAGGAAGCCCCTACTGTTGTCAACAAGGCCGTGCAAACAGTTCACATCGATGAATTTGCACCTCCCAATCAGACCAACCCCCCCACTATCAGAGAACAAGCTACTCAAACCATGACTAATCCCATTACTTCCCACGCTGCAACTCAGAATTTCCAGTTATGGGATGAGCAGGGAGAGATACAGAAGTGGAAAAAGGAGTATGCTGAGACACAGGCCCAACATCTGCAAGTGCACAAACAGATCTGGATCAATCAAACCTTCTCAAATTGGGAAGCATTGGACCAGACCCGCC
>JASDQU010409598.1:0-10462 GCA_032191745.1 Picea mariana | reverse complement strand
AGTGAGTTGTGTTGTATTTATTTCGCATGCATTGTCTTATACTGCTAAAACACACAATAAATTGGAACACATATGCGAAAACAACAACATGTTCACACAGTAACTCAAACGCATGCAGAAACCCCCGGAGAATCAGATTCAGTGGCCAAAAACCGTAGTTCAGCAGTAGATATCCAGATCAGCTGGATCCGGGATATTTCACTCTCCCTCTTTGTCGCTCAACCTGCTTAACTGCTCCAATGTTCTTGTGTGTTTGAACTCTCTATCTTGATTTGTCTTTATAGTTTTAGCTAAGACCAAAACCCTAATCTATTTTTGAGATTACTCCTAGTCTAAGTCAATCATGCATGAAATACACTTTTTAGACTCAACTGCTAAAAATAAGACTTTGATTTTTTAACTAAAGTGAATTACAAAATAGAATCACTTTTCGAAAATATCTCAAGCTAAGTTATGTCCGAGCTATAAATCTCAACAGATAAAGTATAAAAGAAGCGGGTATACACAACTCAATAGAGAGACAACCCTAGCCGTAATAAGACAAAGTAGGTTCTTGATGACTCAACTCAATAATGTGGAAGGGTTTATGAAAAGCCAACCATCATCAACATAGAACTACTAAACTCCTAAAGAAACGCCACCACTAAACTACTCATCATCTAGGGTAATATGATCCTAATCCAGATCTGTCCATCTGATAAAGAACTGTTGCAAGGAGGTATAAATACAAGAGAGAGAGCGTATAAAATTGAGTGGGCACAACCAAATCAATGAAGAGTTAATCGTAGCTAGAAGAATAGAGTGGGTTTGTGATGACCCAACTCAATACAAAAGTGGACCCAATTGTGAGTTGTTGAGGTTAGTCCATAAGTGTTTACACCATACTTGGAAATGCGTCATGTGATGTGGGGTGCATGGTGATGGATGACCCTTGGATGTGCAATGATGGGCATACACATGTGAAATGGCTTGTTCATTGATTGCTAGACCTCATCTTAGTGCTTTTGTGGCTTTCTTCCTTGAAGCATTGGAGAACTATGGAGCTTGGTGACTTCTTCTTGATGGCTACATGGACGTCGGTTGCTTACATGGATGTTTGTGCTTAACCTAAGGATGCTTGGGTTGAGGGAGTGATCATGTAGGTGGGGTGGACCGAAGGAGCACATGGCATAGGAGGAATGTTGCAACTTTAAAGGGTTGTGGAGATGGAGTGTTTTACTTTCTTAACGAGCATTCATGCCTTAGAGCCTTGCTTGTTGGACATCTTTGTTAAATTTAGAGTTGCTATTAAGTTCTTTTGAATTTACTAGACAATAATAGCATAAGTAGGATCACTGAGAGAAACACAATCACAAGGTATAAAGCATTTTATCCTGGGAAACCCTCATGGGGGAGAAAACCCAGCAAAAACTTCCTTAATATAGATTGTGAATACAATGCCATGATAAAGACCAAAACACTACAGATAATCCAACACTGAGCATGTGCCTCTCTCTCCTTCTCCTTGCAACTGCACCTACATCCAAAAGATGCGCACTTGTTGAGTGATGGAGTGAGTGAGTAAGTGAGGCGCCATCCTCACTTATTTATCCTAGCTGGGAGGCGCTAGGGTTGTGTCTCTTCACCAAGTTGGGCCGACTTCTTCAACTAGTGGTTAAAACCACTTTAATTAGCCCTAGGGGGCGATTTTACAAGCAACACCATATAACTATGGTTTAACCAATCCACAAAAGGGGATTTGGTCTTATACAGAGCCCGACATGATCAATCCACAAAAGGGGATTTTATATATATATATATATAAATAACTGAATTATAATTAGAATATTCTTCGCAGTTACAATATTTCAACACTCCCCCTTAACAAGAAGGGTATTCTACTGACATAGCCCAATACAACATCATCAAGAGAGAGAGAGGAAAACATCATCAGCAGCATCTGGAACATTGACTGGCACATCTATAAATCATTGAAAGTTTTTCTCCTCATCAATATCATCATCGTTCACGGCATGGAGCTGGAGTAGCATCATCATCATCGTTCACAGCATGGAGCTAGAGTAGCATCATCATCAGTGTTCACAGCATGGAGCTGGAATAGCATCATCATCATCATTCACAGCATGGAGTTGGAATAGCATCATCATCATCATTCACAGCATGGAGCTGGTACAACATCATCAACAACACGAAGTTGAATCAATCAGCATCATCAGCACGAGGCTGAAACAACAACATCATCAGCACAAGGCTAAGACAACAACATCATCAACATGAGGTTGAGATAACAACATCATCAGCACGAGGATGAGACAACAACATCATCAACACAAGGTTGAGATAACAACATCATCAGCACGAGGCTAAGACAACAACATCATCAACACGAGGTTGAGACAACAACATCATCAACATGAGGTTGAGACAACGACATCATCATCATGAGGCTAAGATAACAACATCATCAACACGAGGTTGAGATAACAACATCATCAGCACGAGGCTGAGACAAGAACATCATCAACAAGAGGTTGAGACAACAACATCATCAACACAAGGTTGAGACAACAACATCAGCAGCACAAGGCTGAGATAACAACATCATCAACATATGGCGACAGAATGGGGCAGGTGCAACAACATTTTGTGGTACTCTGACAGACCGTCCTTACCGGACCTTCGAGATCTGCCCAGGAATCATAAGATTCCCTAGGATATAAAATCCTAACGGAGCTACCACTACTAACCACAGCTTGCATATACATGCACAGGTACTCTACAAACCATCCTTACCTGACCTTCGAGATCTGTCCAGGGATGATCAGTCCCCTAGGATATAAAATCCTAATTGAGCTACATGTTGTTGGTCAGGATACCATAGTATCATCAGCATCACTCCCCCTTTCGAGGGAGGTCCTTTTGGACTATACCAAGCTTGTCTCGAAAGTACTCAAACTTTACACGAGACAAAGGCTTGGTCAACACATATGCAACCTGCTCATTTGTGCCAACATATTGGAGCTTTATACCTCCTTTCTGCACCATATCACGAATGTAGTGATACCGGATTCTTATGTGATTCGACTTATCATGGAACATTGGGTTCTCCATCATCTTTATGTAACTCTGGTTATCACATAGAATCACGGTGGCTTCCATCTCCAGATCGAATAGACCTGTCAACAACTTTCGAAGCCATATGGCTTCACAACTGGCGAAACATGTTGCAATGTATTCTGCTTATGCCGTGCTGAGAGCAATATTGGATTGCTTCTTGCTTTGCCATGAAGTCAAGGCTGACCCCAGAGTTAAACAACATCCTTAAGTGCTCTTTCTATCAGAAACACTTCCAACCCAATCTGAATCAGTATAACCAATCAATCTGAAGTCATGATCTCCAGTATAACAGAGACCAAAGTCTAACGTACCCTTAAGGTATCTCATCACAGGTTTTGCAAGGTGAACACATCTGGGCTCTACCAGATACTGACTCAAGGTGTTCACAGCAAAACATATATCAGGCTTGGTACTCGTCAGATACATCAATGATCTGTCTATATAGAGTAGGATCAACCAATTCTGACGAAGTATCAACCAGGAGCTTCAACTTTGTTTCCATGGGTGTGTTCAACTGCATACTTCCCTTGGTTAAGGAAGATCTTCTTTGGGCTCTGCCAAACTTCAAGACCTAAAAAATAATTTATTAGGCATAGGTCTTTCATCTCAAATTTTGCAACGAGCTTCTTCTTACAATCTGTGATGAGCTTTTCTTTTCCTGTTAAGAATAAGTCATCCACATACAACAACAATATAACTGGCTCATCATTCATAACCTTGAAGTAAAGGTTAGAATCAGCTTTACTCTTGGTAAAGCCCAAGTTCGTCAGGAAACTATCAATTCTGCCATACCAAGCTCTAGGAGCTTGCTTCAATCCGTACAAAGCTTTCTTCAATCTGCAGACATTTGTCTTTCTATCTTCAACTTCAAATCAAATTTTCACATCACTTTGTACCAAACTGGTACACTTGTTAAACTGTAACTCAATCTGCACAATCATGTGCTAGCTCTATGTGCTTTCTGCAAAGCACTATCTGTCTGAGAGTATGTTCTTTACTTTCTTTGCACATGTTCCTTCTGGAATCGGAACTCTGTACTTTCAGCTGTTATTTCTGAAGTTGAGAATGACTGCTTTATTCCCACTGTAATTGTTGCATTCTGAGAGTATTTCATCTAGTCTATCATGGCAACAACTTCATCTGAAACTG
This sequence comes from Picea mariana, assembly GCA_032191745.1. Taxonomy (NCBI): domain Eukaryota; kingdom Viridiplantae; phylum Streptophyta; class Pinopsida; order Pinales; family Pinaceae; genus Picea; species Picea mariana. Next base: position 6,196 of record JASDQU010409598.1, on the reverse strand, counting down.
AGAGTGGTTGAATAATTGATACTAAAAGCATCTCTTCTTCTTTCATGGAGGTAACTCTATCTGCTATTGTATTCATGTCTCCATGACCCAACTAATGTACTACACCAACTGGCACTGGAGATAACTCAATCTCAAATATAGGGATTGCTCCCCCTAAATCTCATAYTGTATCARAATCATGGTTGTTCTGGTTCTCTTTACGAACATGGGAACTATTTCTTCGATTACTRGAGTAACTGTCTCGTCATAGTCTTCTCCCTCTTGCTAGGAGAATCCTCTGGACACAATTTAGTCTTTGTACATCTTTATACTGTTATCTGCARCATGCTTGATCTGTTAGATCAATCTTGGAAGTCAACACTGACTTCCCTTCTAGTCTCACAGAAAAAATTCATATCCAAGTCCTTCTGACTAGCTTCCTTCTCTGTYACTGAAACAAAAGAATCTTCCCARGAGATTTCATGTCTCCTAGAGGTTTCTGAAACTACGAGCTAGTCTTCTCAACTCTTGGCATCTGTCTGCGAGTCCTCGTAGGTGTCTCMTTTTCCCATCTGATCCTCTCTGAGATCAGGTTTATTCTTAGTCTTGATTTCTTCTGAGTCTACAAAGACTTCATCATCTCTACAGGATATACTTGGTGTAGAATACCAAGTCTTTAATATGAAAGGTTGAGTCAGACTTCAAACAAATTATGCTTCATGTCAAGGTGGCTTCATTGTTCATTGATCAAGTCTACTTAATGTTCGGTCATCTTTGGAGCCTTACAATCAATCTCCATGTGAGATACTTTGTGTCTCAAAAATAGCTTCTTCATCTTCTTTGGTACATGAATGTATACGATCATGTACATAATCTACTTCATGTCTCGTCTAATATGCTGCCTTCTACAACCATCACTATAGCTTCCTTAGGGCACCTGTGACCTGCCCAGAACAGGAACAACAGCAGACAAGAATAATACTCTTTATAGTAATAATAAAGCAATAGTGAGAACAATCGTCACAATAGCTCCTTTAAAGCTATCACTTGTGACCTACCTGAAACAAGGGTTAAAAGTAAGAAATACAATAATGAGAGCAAAATTCTTCCAGTGTTGTGATCAATCATTCCTCCATGATAACCTGAAGGCACAACAAGAAGTTTCTCCTAGAGGAGATGTTAGTTATATCTGGTAAATGTTTACAATAAGCATTTATCTTAATATGCTCACATGCTACCAAGTATAATACTCTTCAAAGACTATTATCTCAACTATAGCGTTTAATTATAATGAGGTAGTTATCAAACTTGGCATGTGCAAATTTGAATCTTATCAACTTAATCAATCAAACCTAGAACCTGGAGTCTTGTCCTGAAGAATGAGTGCAACACTAAACAAGGGTTAAAAGTAAGAAATACAATAATGAGAGCAACACTCTTCCAGTGTTGTGATCAATCATTCCTCCATGGTAACTTGAAGGAACAACAAGAAGTTTCTCCTAGAGGAGATGTTAGTTATATCTAGTAAATGATTACAATAAGCATTTATCTTAATTTGCTCACATGCTACCAAGTATAATACTCTTCAAAGACCGCTATCTCAAATATAGTGTTTAATTATAATGAGGTAATTATCAAACTTGTCATGTGCAAATTTGAATCTTATCAACTTAATCAATCAAACCTGGAACCTAGAGTCTTGTCCTGAAGAATGAGTGTGTTGTTTTTCTTCCAAGTCTCCTTCACTCAAGATGACAAGTGCTTTCTTCAACCTGTTCTCTGTACTAAGACAATTGCTATCTTGATAGAAATCTAAGTTAGAGAATAAACTCTAATCTCATTCTAATACCTTGACTTTAATTTTGACCAAGGGTTAGTATGATGGTCATAACTTCAACTTACAACCTAATTGTTCATAATGATGTCATAACAAATAGATGCACATCAATATAATCAAACCTGGGTGTATTATTCCTCTGAATGTATTGGATCTGAGATCCCTCTAGATCTACAATTGTTGTTTCGACAAAAGATCCTTTCTCCCGCAAATACCCTTTAGAATAATGATACAGTTTGAACATATGTAAGTACATACCTCTGATAGTGTCAGCAGGTAGTGGCACCAACTAGCAGTAGTAGCAATAAAAAACCTTTAAAACTTCAAAGGTGTTGCAACTGATACTGATACTGCAACTAGTACTTCAATTGCAACTGCAACTTAGGGTTTTATGAGGAAACCCTAATTTTTCAAACTTCAAATTTTGGAATTTTGATCCAGGAACTAGATGCACTAGGCTGAGGTGAGTAGGCTGGAGCTATCTGTTTTCAAAAATTTCAAGTTTTACCCCTTGAAACTTGACCTACGCAAATCTGGACTAGGACTGGTTCTAGTTTCCTGGTTTTCTGGTTTTTTGGCACCAGTCAAAACTAGGGTTTCACCTTCCAGAGGCTTTGGCCACTAACAATGTGCGCTCAAGCTGCCAATGAGTTCGTTCGGCTAGGGCGCACTTCCCCAGATGATTTTTAGTCATAAATTCCCTTCCAATAAAAAGCCCTAATTTTCTTGTACGGTAACAGTGACGTTTTTGGTTACCCAATGAAAGGTGCTCTACTCAGTTAGCTCTGATTCCATGTTAAATTTAGAGTTGTTATTAAGTTCTTTTCAATTTACTAGACAATAATAGCATAAGCAGGATCACTAAGAGAAACACAATCACAAGGTACACAGCATTTTATCCTGGGAAACCCTCATGGGGGAGAAAACCCAGCAAAAACTTCCTTAATATAGATTGCCAATACAATGCCAAGATAAAGACCAAAACACTAAAGATAATCCAACACTGAGCATTCGCCTCTCTCTCCTCCTTGCAATTGCAGCTACCTCCAAAAGATGTGCACTTGTTCAGTGATTGAGTGAGTGAGTAAGTGAGGTGCCATCCTCACTTATTTATACTAGCTGGGAGGTGCTAGGGTTGTCTCTTCACCAAGTTGGGACGACTTCTTCAACTAGTGATTAAAACCACTATAATTAGCCCTAGGGGTCGATTTTACAAACAACACCATATAACTATGGTTTGACCAATCCACAAAAGGGGATTTGGTCTTATACAAAGCCCGACATGATCAATCCACAAAAGGGGATTTGATCTATACAAAAATAACTCAATTATAATTAGAATATTCTTCGCAGTTACAATATTTCAACAATCTTCACCTTGGATCTTAACATGTGTCACTTGTAGAGGGAGCACTTCACATGTGAACCTATCTTCTTGTGCATTATTATATCGTTGGCTTCCCCTGCCTCTCATATAAATAAAGGTTAGAGTCTTTTCACACTATCATCATCATTATACTCACTCTTTGTACTTGTCTTACGGAGACGACTTGTAGGGAGCAAGATGCTAGGTTTCATGAGGAAACCCTAGGAGAAGATAAGAGAAAGAGAGACATTTCAAATGATACTCAATCTTGTGGATTCACTCATCACTCACTTGGATTAGAGATGTGAGGAGTGGAGCACACTAGTCTCTCTCACTCTTTGCACTCTTCATTGTATTATCACTATGTGTCTTGGAGTGTCTTGGAAACCCTACTGCTACGTGTTATGCTTGTTGAAAGAGAGAAGAGGAGGAGACGCCTTGCACACTTATGGGATGCAAGTCTAAGAGCCAAAGAGGATCTTTGATGAAGAAACCAGCTTTGGGTTAGGAGCTAAGTGGCAAGAAACATGAAAATGTGTACAAGTTACTGATACGAGAACACCTAGGAACACACCCCCCCACACACACACCCCAAAATGGGTACAACACGCTATATGGAAAATACAAAAAATATAGATATGTAGTTTTTTTTAAATAACACGATATCTTGTAAGAAAATAAAAACGATACACATAAATGACATTTTAGAAGGAAACCCATGTCTATATTAACTCTCATATATGATTACATGAAGCAAAATCCCATAGCTTAGTGGTCTTGACTAATGTCAATCCCATACCCTCGTACATAATAGAATCCAATGGAAATGTTGCAATCCTACCAAGTCTGTTGAATTCTTAATGGGATATGAAATTCTACTTTCTCCATATGAAATCCAATGGGGCTGGAAGCCTAGAACCACTCTCAAACATCCTAAAATAATTAATGGATTGTTAAAAATTCAAGTAAAAGGATAGAAAAGGAAAGATAAAGAAGGATGTCAACTTTTACTTTAAGAATTTAATATTACCAGAAATTACCAGGGTGACAAACTGCTCAGAGCTCAATCCCCTATCTTTGTTTTGTCTTAAAGGATTATTAGCATGGACAGAACGATATTTTCCTATCGGTCCCACCCCCTTGATGGGTGCTTTGGTGGGCCAATAAACTTCCAAAAAAGTGCCTAAAATGTTGTTGGAAATTGTGAAAATGCCTTGGAAACATTGTTGGCAGTACCATATAACTTTTCCGGATTTGAAAACATCATACAATACGACCTACAGCATTTTCAGGGCATTTTGCACCCATTTTAGCATTTTCAAGCCTTTCGATTACTGGAACACTGCCTAGGTAAGTGTTTCATGCAACATATACGGAGTGATTCCTAGCTAGGAGTTGGTGGCTAAGTGTTTTACATGGTTTCCCTAGCTAGGGTTTGGAGAGCTTGAAATTGTACTAGCTTCTGAAAAGCTATGAGTATGTACATGTACTTCAGCTCTTATATATAAATGAAGTGTTTCATCTATCCAATAATTGTGTACTTGCACATCCACTAGAAGAATAATGTCACTGATATGTCCATCTGAAAAAATGTCAAAAGGAACATTATGTAAGAGACAAGAGATGGAAGTACCCAGTTCTAATAAGATCAGTTGTAGCTGAAATGAGAGTTGGAAGACCCAACTCTGAAATGAAAAATAGTTCATTTACTGAGGAATATCCAACATAAGAAGGACATTAGGTTGAAATCCATATAGGATCAATAATATACTAAGTCACCAGACACAGGACACGGACACGGAAATACGAGAATCCGACACGGGCACGGCGACCCCTAGAAATGTTAAGGGTTAAGATATTATTAAGTTTCTTTTCATTTCACCAGATAACAATAGCATAGATAGGATCACTGAGAAATACACAATCACAAGAGACACATCATTTATCCTGGGAAACCCTCATGGGGGAGAAAACCCAGCAAAAACTTCCTTAATATAGATAGCCAATACAATGCCAAGAGATCACTCAAACAAATATAGAAAGTCCTCTCCCAAGAATGTGCCTCTCTCTCTCTTCTTTCTTCTCCAACTGCAGCTCTGAACTTGTGCTCTTATGAACAAGTGAGTGTGTGTACAAATGAGGCGCTAGCCTCTTTATTTATACAATCTGGCAGGTGACTTTTCGTTGGCAGGGCCGACTTCTCATTCTGCCTATTACAATTAGGGTTTTACCAATCCACAAAAGGGGATTTGGTTATTTACAATACCCGACATGATCAATCCGCAAAAGGGGATTGATCTAATGAATAATACATCAATAATAAATAGAATACTCTTTGCAGTTACATTATTTCAACACTCCCCCTTAACAAGAAGGGTATTCTACAACAGCATCATGTGAGAGAGAGGACAGCATCATCAACAGCATCTTAGAACACTGACTGGCATATCTATAAATCATCGAAAGTTTTTCTCATCAGCAACATCGTCATTCACAATGTAATGAAATCATCATCTGCATCAATATGGATTAGTATAAAACTAATACATCATCATCACAGCACGAGGTTGGCCACATCATCACAGCACGAGGTTGGCACACTACACAACAATTAAGATGGAATCACAACACAGCAATTAAGATGGAATCACAACACAGCAATTAAGTTGGAATCTCAACACAACAATTAAGCTGGAATCTCAACACAGAAATTAAGTTGGAATCTCAACACAACAATTAAGTTGGAATCTCAACATGGCAATTAAGTTGGAATCTCAACACAGCAATTAAGTTGGAATCTCAACACAGCAATTAAGCTGGAATCTCAACACAGCAATTAAGTTGGAAGCACAGCACTAGGCTGGCATCACCACACAGCGATTAAGATGGAAGCACAGCACTAGGCTGGCATCACCACAACACTACTCCCCCTATCGAGGGAGGTCCTTTTGGACTATACCAAGCTTATCTCGAAAGTGCTCAAACTTTACACGAGATAGAGGCTTGGTCAACAC
>JASDQU010409589.1:0-10528 GCA_032191745.1 Picea mariana | reverse complement strand
AAGGTTTTGCTGGGAGGGTTTGGGCTTTCTTTGTGTTGTTCCCTGTGGCCCTTAGACTTGGTGGCATTAAAGTTCTTTCAATCCTTGGCATAAAGATCTCAGTTGATCCATGAACTGAACCTTTGTCTGAGCATAACATCAGATCTATCTTCTACTGTGGTTATAGTTCTATCTTTAGAGGTAGGTTGTTGTACCAGGTATGTTTCCTTCTTGTTTCTCTTTGATTTAGATCTGATCGTTTTTATAGAATTGTTGTATGGAGTAAGCATGGTATGGATCTAAAAGATATGCTCACTGTAAACTAATTAGACAGAGTTTTAGATTTGAGTTTGTTGGTTCAATCTTATAGATCTGCTGTTGTACTAGATCTGTTCTTTACTAAGATTTATTGTATATCTTAGAACTGGTACTGATACTTTAGATCTGACTTTGAATTCATTTTAGAACAAAGGTTATTGTATTTGTGTATTGAAATCCTTCACAGATCGACATGTTAGATGTTCTATTTCTATTTGAGTTACAGATTTAGTTGCTTGAGTATTGATTTTTTAAAAGAGACTACTGTTCTACATTTAATACCCTAAAACTAACACCATTGTCTATATACCATACACATGAATTGGCTGAACATAAGAGATATGCAATGAGTGAAAACTCACTCTCAAATATGGCTACAAACTCATCAACTTTTGCTGAAGCTGAGGCTGCCATCTGTGACTTATTGTTTCCCTTCTTCTTGTTTGGGCAATGGCTAGCAAAGTGTCATGGTTTGTAACAAGCAAAGCATTTAACTTTGCTGAGATCCTTCCTCTTTTCACCTTTTGAAGTCTGACCCCCACTGGGGCCTTTCTTCCCTCTAAAGTTGCCCTTGCCTACTAGAGCAAGATTTTCCTCATCCTCAACCTTAGGCTGGCTAGCCTGCGAGGTACCAACTCACAACTCCTCTTGGGTGAAGTCGTCCCGTAACCTCTCCCAATCAGGGAGTTTCTCTTGTGCTACAACTCCTCGGACAAATACATCCCACTGCTTGGTGAAGCCATTCAAGGCTATCCTCACCATCTCAGTCTCATCCACTGTCTCCCTAGCTACTGCCAACTCATCTCTGATATGGGTGAACTTGGTGAGGTAGGTTGCAACAAAATCTCCCCTGGTCATCTTGGTGCTCATAAGTTTCTCTCAGAGCAACATTTTTCTGCTTTGTTTATTTGACTGGTACAATTTGGTCAATGATTCCCACATATCCTTGGCTGTCTTCTTCCCCGACAAATGAGGAATAATGTGGTCCTTCACTCCATCAATGATGATTCTTCTTGCTTTAACATCTTTTTTGTTGTGCGCTGCTAGCTGTACTGGATCAACTGGGGTTGTTGTGGTTCCTTCAACAAATTTCCATAGCCCTTGCTCCTCTAGTACCTGAGCTATGTGCTCTCTCCATGGACTGAAGTTAGAAGCTCCTTTCAGTCTGTCCTCGAACCTCAAGCCTGCATTAGCCAACTTATTTGCTGCCCTAGCTCATACAGCCTCCTTGGCAGTTCGACCTCCTTGTTGATTTTACTCTCTGGTCACCTGTAAAATCGACTTGGCTTCTCTGTATTTAGAGGCTTAGCTCTTATACCATGTTAATTTCTATGAACCCAACAATCTGAAATTTAAAGCCAATAATTTTATCTACCCAGAAATTAAATTCATACTTCTGAAAATTATGCAGAAAATTTACAGTTGAGTTCTAACACATTTTTCTAGCAAAAAATAACCAAGAAACCAAGCACATAAAAAACACATACACCAGAAATTACCCTGGAAACCCCAGTGTGGGGAAAACCAACAAAGAGGGGCTTTATTGACTTCAAAGGAATTACAATTTATAGCAGCAAATTCAGAAAATTATCATAGAGAATTTTTGCTCTCCTTCTGGTTGTACGACCCAACCAAACTTCTGTTGTACGACCCGACTGTACGACCTGCTTTTCCCAAGTTTGACCTGTACGGCTTGCTCAAATTGACCTTGTACGACCTCCATAAATCGACCCGTATGACATGAGTTAACTCGATCATCTACTGGTGCCCTATACAACCTAGTACGACCCTCTTCCTCTGCTACCTATGGCTTGCAACTCAGCCTGCTTGCTACTATTGATGTACGACCTCCCTCTTAGTTGATGTACGACCCTCTTACTCAACCTTGTACTTTGTTGTACGACCTACACAACATCAACTCACTCCCAACAACCAAGTCTCCCTCTTCCTCAGCCAAGCGCCCTCTTTCTTCAACTCAACTCTATGTGTGGTATGTCCTAACCCTCAACCTCCTTTTATTACTCTTTTCCCTTTTCTCATGAATCTACTAGAAGCCTCCAAAAATTCACTTTAAGTGAAATTAATTTCCAAAGTCAAATACTTTAGAAATTTGAGTGAAAAGCCAATAAAAATCATTTATACGATTTTTATGCTTTTCTTAAGTCAAAACTTAGGATATAATTAAAATGCTGATCCGGGTATTAATTAATGTCCATCAGCATGCCTTGGACACATAGGGCTATGCTGAGACACCTTCTGAGCTACAAAATTAACAGTCATCATGTTACTAATGGCTTCCATGCATAGAGTCCTGTGTTGACCAATGTATAAGGGTTTATGAACAATCATCGAATGAGTTTTCTGTGGACAAATGGAATCCACAATATCCCCCACTTTGTCTAGCTTCTTTGAGTTTTATAAGCCCCTCCTCATATTTTCTCCTTAGCGCTTGGCTACTTCTTCTGAGCCTAAACCTTCCTTAAATTTGGATGATTACAATCGGTCGCTAGGTGTGTGTAAATATGGCATTGACCGCTTCTGAATGAAACACCTTCATAGTCGATAATGGTGAAAACTATTAGAACCCCTTTGAATTTCCATAGATTCCACTAGACCCCTTCTTAAGTCCAAGTCAACCGGTATTCAAGCCAAACCCATGTACCATGATCCCCAAAATGACGACTTTGCTTCATAGAAAATGCCTAGGGCATTTCCAATTTCCTCGAAAACTTCTTTTGACCAAAGAACCAGAAGGAGCCTTGGAAGTCTTACCCAAACTAGGAGAATATCCAGTCGTGTGGATCTAACATCAAAGTCAATACGTTGTTTTTTTTAGGAATAGTGGTTGTGTTCCCCACTTCCACCGTTTTTGCATGATTTTATTGACCTCTCTCACATACTTGAAGATCCAGACCATCCATCCTTTAACCAGAGCTAAGACTTGGGGAGTATAACCAAAAAACGACTCAAAATTTTCTCTTGTCCATTCCTTTAGTGTTACGCCTTTCATTCTTCTACCCGAGAAATGATTGGCTAGTGCCAAATTCGTCATCTCTATAAATCCACTTAGTTTTGTCTTTTCCCCTAAATGTAGATTGACAGAGTCCTATAACTTCTTGACACATTGACGACATTTTTGCTTCCTCCCACTCTCTAGGTTCTGTAACCTTGTCTCTTGGATTAAGGTTTGGAGATTTGCTCATAAGATTGTAATCCCATGTTTTTCCTATGAACCCTAGTTCTAATATACTTTCATTCCTTTTGTCTGAGCCGTAGAGAGGGGTTTTGTGAATCTTTTTGGTACAACCAAGAGGAAGTGCAATGTTAGTGTCATCAAAGGCATGTAATGATCCCATGTCCTCTTCTATCCTTTGACATAAATTCCTTGGATCTACCAGATGTGGCCTATTTAACCTCTTAGGTGTGTATTCGTCTTGGCATTGATAGCCTTTATGAGTTAATCCAACCCGTCTCGTCACCTCTTCCTATGACAGAGCATCAACCAAAATACGACGACCTAATAGAGCTTGAGCTAATTCACCAATGATTTCCATCATTCCTTCCTCCAAAGGTCTTGATCCCAAGTGTCATGCAGATCATGAGTTTGGCAAAGCTCTAGGTGGACATGGTGTTGGGCTGGACCAAATTTGCTAGCCCTCTAGCGGATTGTCCGTATAGTCTAAAGCCTCTCCCTCCATATTAGCATCCAAAACCGTGTTCCTGCCACTTACCAATGCCTCGTCACCACCTGGCATGATTTTTATTGCCATTGGTTTATTTTAGTAACTCCCCCTAACAAGACTCTTATTGCCACTCGTGAGTTTATTTGAGTAACACCCACCTAACAAGACTCTTATTGCAACTTTTAAATAAATTCTCTTTGTAATTTACTTTCACATGAGTTGTGGCAATAAATGTCCCACAATTTACAACTAACATAAAACCTTGGCTATTAACATTTAGTTCATCTACCAAAAACTCTAATAATTAACATTAAGTACTGATGACCACATAATTGACATGAAGTGCACAAGGTACATTATTTTTGAGCATTGTTATAGTACCCCTTCCTTGAATCACTTTTCCCTTGAGCATCATAAATCAATTGAAGCGTTTCCAAACCTTGATTCCAACTTGATGGTAGTCTTGGAGGTGGGTCTTGGAATACATCTTCAAGACCATCAATTAACTATTGCAGGCCCTTTCTAGAATTACATTGGAAGATGAAGCATAATTCACCCTAAGCAAATTGTTTGGAAATTTTGTTTACCAAGATAAGTCAATTTGCACCCGGTTGCAACCTTTTGATTGTGATCTATTGATGTCCTTGTTCAAATTTCATGTAGAGTTCATCAAAATTCATGTAAAATTCAGCCATGGTATTCAACCATTGTGCCCCCATGACAATTTCATCCCCTGCCAAGGCTACAACTTAAAAAGCAGAACTCAATTTGTACTTGTCCAACTATAATTTTATTTCTTTGACAATCCCATTGTTCTCCATCACAGTGTCATCTATTGGCCTACCTTCAATTGATTTTCCCTTAGAGCAATTGGAGCACTGGGTATTGAAGTATTTTGGGACTCTGAATCCAACTCAATTATGTGTTCTTGTCCTCTATCAGGTGGTAATCCAGGCGGTGATTCTTGGAATACATATTTAGACTCATCAAGTTAATTTTTGTAGGCCCTTTATAGAATTACATTGGGAGATGAACATAATTCACCTTGGGTGGTTGTTTGGTCATTTTGTTTGCTAAGATAAGTCAATTTGCACTTGGTTGCAATCTTATGATTGCGATTTATGGTTTTCCTTGTTCAAATTTCATGTATAGTTCATCAAGATTCATGCGAAATTCAACCATGGTATTCAACCATTGTGCCCCCATGACAACATCAACACCTACTAAGTCTACAACATAAAAGTTAGAAATCAGTTTGTAGTTCTCTGGCTATAATTTTATTCCTTTGATAATCCCAACACCATTAGCCATTGACACTTGGGAAATTAATAATGGGCCAACTTATATGCCTATGGGTGACACCAAGTTGCCATTAGCCATTGAGAAATTAATAACGGGACAACTTTTAGGCCCATAGCTACCAAAATCGACAAGACTCACCATAGGTCTTCCCTTGACTTTGCTTTTTTCTCTTCTGATTTGATATAAAGTGATTCCTAGAATGACAACAAGGGAAACATTTGGAAATTTTTGTTGTTCTTGGTCTTCAATTTTTGCTATTTCCTTTTGATCACTCCAACCACTTTTGATTGTTCATCTATAAATTCAACCATGTGGATCTTTCTAGGAGCTCTGATTTGTGACCTTCAAACCACTTCTCTTTGACCACTAATTACTGCTGGATCTACCACTATACCTTTATATTCAATAAGAGGAAGGGTAGGTTCTATTTTAACTTTGGGCTCTACCTTTGTTGCAAGATAAGATAAGATAAGATAATTTTATTAATGTTCGACAAATGACCACAAAAGTAGGTTAGTGGGAATGAGAGATGCATGCAATGTAAATAAAATGTGGGAGTGCAAAAGTAGGTCCTAGGTAATGTTGAAAGTAAGATAAAGAAAGCGAAAAGGAAAAGTGCAACCTACAGAAGTGTCTAGCTAAGCTAATCACTAGGTCTAACTAAAATCAAATCCAAAAGATATATACTAGTGTCATAGGTGTAGTGATATAGAGTAGGGTTTCGAGACTAGATATTTTGGTGCTAATCAAGAAAGAAAGAAAGAGAGAGTGAGAAATGAGGATGATGTCAAAGTCTCCTAGTCATGATGATCGAGGGCAAAGGGGCGACCAAGGCGTTGCCTCGCTATCAGAGTCGTCGGGCACCATAGTGGGATACGACTAGACGATCCTTTGGGTGACATATGAACGAGGGGACCTTGCTTTCCTACCATACAAGGTCGAAGGAAAGAAGCTCCAGATAGAACTTAGGCTACTTTACTGAAGGTAGGAGGTGCCTTGCTTTGGGTTCGTTTGGGGTCGGTCCATATGTTATTATGATCATGTTTGGTTAGAGGTTTGCTTTGACCCCTCCGAACTAGTCTCAAGGACATCGATCGACGTCTCAGGGGGGAGGTTGAGGGGAGACATAAGGTCTCACCACTCTATGATCTTCAATGCTTTGAAGATCTCCTTGTCTCTTGTTTCTTTGATTTGGTGAGGCAACATGAAAATATGAGTTGATCTTCTTGTTAATCTCATGGTAGGGTAGGTTGTGCAAGAACTGGGATCTGTGGTTGAGTATCTCCTTGATGAAGAGGGCTAGGCATCTCTGATCGCAATATCGAAAGAAAGTCGAATATGATCCCCCTGAGTCCTTATGGAGGCAATGGTATGGTCTTCAGATCTCATAGTAGAAGGGACATCTAACAATGAGGTGCATCTTTGTCTATAGCTGTTGAAGGTGGCTCATCTGACAGATCCTATCTGGCTAAGGAAAATGGTGATTTGTCTCCACCTAGAGTCTGTGAGAGAAAACCTGGAGCTGGCCTAAAGGGATTGTGAGTGAATGCATCCAATGTTTATACGTGTATTGGGGATGGACGATGATGCCATTCTGCAACTCCAAGAAGTACTCCTGATAGAAAGACATTTTTGAGCCTAGGTTCTCTGGGGTGAGGTCAGAGTAACCTGGATATACAATTTGCAGATGCCCTCTTTGATAGCTTGATTAAATTCTTGTTTAGTCAATAAGAGATGGTCGGGTGCATCTAGGGAGTACCTGAAGTGGGGAAGGTGCTCAAGGGAGATCACTATTACTGAAGAAGTTGAGAGGCATGTGAAAACTAACCTCATGCAGGACCTACGGGGCAATTCGAGGCAAGGGCCTCTGAGGAGCAAAATGCAAGGTAGGAATACCTCTTTTTGCCAGAGGCAAAGTTGTCGAAGGTCCCAACTCTATGTAGGAAAGAGACTAAACAAAAGATGACCTTGAGGCAAAAGGGGTGGACTTGAACTCCTCTTGAATAATGGGTTGGGAATTGTGCATTTGCATCGGATGATGCACTTGAGGAGTAGGGTTTAAACTCTCTCTGTTTGGGCCTAGTATGTAGTAAGCTCAGTCCCCAAATCTCTGGACCATAAAGGACCTTGGGTCTGATAATTGCCTCTAGGAGGTAAAGTTTGGACAGAATGTCTTGAAATTGATTCTAGATTGTCTATCGATGAGGGATAGGGAGCTGTACTCTTTGTTGAGATGAAGTTGGGGAGCTTGTTGCATGCTGAAGTGAGGCCCTGTGAATTGGACTAGCAAGTAGGTGTAAGTTGTCATGATCCCAATCTTTGCTCCCTGGGAGTAGAAATGTGAGTCAAAGAGAAAGCTCTTTGATGCATTGAAGAGCTTGGTTTTACCTAGTTTGAATGTCAATTGTCGAAGGTCACAAAAACTGTCCATGGCATTAATTTACCTTTGTAGATCCTTGAGAGTAGAGGCGAGCAAGATCAAGTCATTGGTGAAAAGGAGCAAGGAGATCAATACCCGACGTAGAAGGCAACCATCTCCAACTTGGATGTGCTCATGGAGGAAAGAGTCCAGCTCGTCAATGTAGATCCCAAAGAGGCTCGGTGAGAGGGGGCACCCCTATTTTACACTAGTGATACTGTGGATGAAGTCAAAAATGTCGTGTGGCATTCTGGAGGCAACCCATAACCAACTCGTACAATCTCATGATGGTGGCAAAGAGGGTCTTAGAGATGCTAATGTCACGAAGCCTTTGGAATATGGCCTCTCTTGGGATTGTATCAAACACTTTTCGAAAGTCTATAGAGAAACAATAAACTTTCGAAGATGTGATCGGTCATTTGGTACTTCGGGTGGACCTCGGCCTGCCCTCTGGCTCTGAGGTGTTGACTCTCTAGTGCATCTGAAAGCCACTGATGCAGGATTGTGGCATAAAACTTGGGGAATGTGTGTCTAACCATGATGGTCCGATAACTGTTCCGATCAGAGCTACTCCCCAATTTGTGGATTGGGTGAATGATGTGTCTAGACTAGGAGTGGGGGTCACTAGAGCATACCACATGGTTAAATAGGTCAGGAGTGTGTGAGTCGAGAGATTGGATGCCATGCTTGAGGAGTTCAGCTTGGAGGCCTTCCTTTTCTACTACTTTGTTGGTGCTCATGGCCTTCCTTGTCTGCTACTTTGTTGGTGCTCATGGCACTAATTTCCCTCCTAATATCTCTCTTAGAGAAGAGGTGGCNAGGGGGGGGGGGGCGTGGTGAGGGGATATGAGTGGGGGGTTGTTTGGGAATGTCGTAAAGGGAGGTTGTGTGGGAGAACATGTACTAGGGTTTTAGTTGCAATACAGTTTGTGGAAACCTTTGAATGAGCTTCTACTTGTCAAATGGTCTCCTCAAGTGTGGCAGGGTTCAATGCCTTAACATATCCCTTGATAGTCTTTTTTAATGTGTTGATATACATGGTAACTACATGTTGAGGATAAATATTATCCTCAAGTAGGATAGCTTGGCAGAACTCTTTGGATTTCCATCAGCGTTTTTGTCATGCTTCTTTTGGAGTTCCCACTCTTTTGTTATAAAAAACCATTCAAATATTCGAAGTTTAAAATTTCAATTTGTTTGCAACATCTAATGAAGTGATAAAACCTTGATAAGTCTTTCGGAAACTGTTAAAGTGAGATCAATAAAATCTTCTTCCTCGACCTTCTTATTCAAGGCAAAAGCTGATTTCTTAACTCCTATAATTTGCTTACTTGCTTTGTGATGCTTTGACTTTCTCCTATCTTTAAGTTATATAGTTGTCTTTCAAGAAACACGACTGTAGTTTTGATAGGCCGCTCATATATCTTTTTGAATGTTATCCTAAACTTCTTTTGAATCTCTAAATCCTTTGATTTATGTCATTATATCGTTTGCTACAAACATTTTAATTGTTGTTTCTACCTCTACTTCTCCTATTCTATTTTTCTGTCTATTTAGAGTCACTATACACCTGTGCTTCCTTGTTGCCACTTTATACACACCTCGGGTAGCATGGAAGAAATCTTCAATCCACTGGGTGTGTCCTTGGGGGCAAGTCTCTAGTCAAGGTGCTGTCACCCGATCCTCAACTCCTTCGTCTAGGCCAACTCCTAGCGAAGGCAAGGGGGCTAGTCCCTAAACAATAACCAAGTCATGAACTAAGCTAAGTACAAAATGAAATCTAGGAGTTTATTAAAGCAAGAGCAAGATGCAAATAAATCTACACTAGTAACATATATGACACAAAGGAAATTGCTTATGATAAAGATAAAAGCATGTAAAGTACTTGCCTGTAAAAGATATACTATGAAAGCAAATACAAGTGCTTGTAAAGATAGACGATAAGCAAATATAAAGACCAGTGCCAAATGTAAAGATTGTTGCAAGATAAATGAAAATGCTGTTGTATGAGTAGTATTGCAAGTGCTCTTAACAAATTTAGTATTAAATGGGTTGTTAAGTTGGTGGCTTATTATGAATTGGCTGTTGTGAGTGCAAGTCCACTTGTGAATGTGAAGTGTGTGTGGAGTGATAACAATAAAGAAAATCTAATCTAGATGTGGCCCTTTAGAGGTTATCCCTCAAATTGGATGCAAAGAACTATGCCGGAAGTCCAACGGGGAGAATTGTTAGAATATGGAAGATGGTGTGCTCGTTTTACCATTGACGATACCCTCGTCACCCAACCACATGCCGAAGCCTCCCTCCAAGCACCTTAACCTTGACTGAGAAATTCCTCCATAAGCAAACCCTAGGCTAGATAGCCAAACAAAGAGTAGCGCATCAATCCCCAAGGATAGCGCATCATAAAAAGTTGATCAGATGTTCCAAACCCTAGCCAAGAGATATCCAAGCCAATACTGGAACTAGCTGTTGCTGCAACTGCAGCTGCAACCCTCCTCCAAACCTGCGCACCAGATTGCAACTGCAGTGCGCACCAATTGGGAAACTGCAATTCTGAGATGTTGTCCAATGAGAACTGGCGCCTTGTATTTATAGTAATCCTGCTAGTTTGCTGGGGCCAACTTCTCCTTCTGGGTATGTGTCTGTTCAGTATATTATTATTAATTCTGGCCGACTTCTTCTCTTGGAGGCTAATAGCCTAATATAAATTATCTTCTTGAGACGACAAGGCTTCTAGGGTTATTAGCCAACTCATTAGGGTTTCTCTTGCTTCCCGAAGTCTTCTATTCTCGTCAGGTTCACACGTGGGGGTAAATACCTTCCG
>JASDQU010409588.1:0-10528 GCA_032191745.1 Picea mariana | reverse complement strand
AATTTTTTGGCCATTTTGTATAGTTTTGACCCTTTTGTTGTGCTGTGGGATTAATCCTTGTGCCATGAATGACTGTTTTTCTGTGCTGACGATGCGGAGTTCTTGTCACCCTGTGCAGACGAAATTTCAGTGATAACAACGTGGTTCCAAATCTGAGAGTCTGGAGACTTAGCTCTTTGGGTATTTACATCGAGAGGATTTCGTAAACTCCAAAGTTGGAGCCGTGAAGTAATGAGAACCGTAGATCTATGGATCTACGTGGAATCTTACGAACCGTTAGATTGAAGAACTGAGCAGTTATCAATCTATGATGATGTGACTTGATGATGTCATTTGATGTGATGTGGACCCACATTACGAGTGCCACATGTCACCCAGTTTTCAACAATTCACATACCCATTGTGTGTGTTATAGCGTGACATGTGTCACCCATATCGAGGAAATGTGTCACCCCTCAATCCTCGTCACATATCAGCTATTGGTTTGTGCCCGCTAGGCCAACATGGTTGGTGGAGTAATCGGGACTCCAGGATAATGCATAACTTTGGCATTTAGAAGATTTAGAGTTTTGTACCATATAGGGACGTTCGACGTAAATCATCAATCATCGAAGGACCAAAGCCACGTGGTGATAATTCGAAAGGTTTGAGTATAGGTTGATATAGGAAGGTCCAACGACGATCATCGGTCGACGATCTCCGACGGATAAACGACAACCATCGAATGTCGAAATGCCGAAACATAGGACATTCAACACTAAACGTCGAACATCGATCTTTGAAGGGCTATGGCCATGTGGCAATATTTCGAGACTTCGGGCATTAGGAAAAAGGAGAGTTTTGCGCTAAATTTCAAGCCCCTTTTTAACCATAGGATCTCGGTGGAGGATGTGAAATGTTGATCCCCTCCGTTGATCGGTGATTTGAGAATTTGACAACACCATTGGAACTCCTAAAGTCCAAGAACTTACGAAGTGTCGAAACCTTTGCTAACATAGACTCTTAGCTCCCGTTTTTCAGCCTGAGGTCACGAGGAGGACCCTGCTATCCGGTTCAAGCACACAGTGAGAGATGTAAATCTCGTGGGATCTGATGAAGAGGTTTTTTATTAGTAAGGGACCAAAAATGAACCAAGGAAATGCGAAAAATTGATGCCCCATCTCTAGAAAGGGTATTTAGGGGTTGGGTATGTTACAAATTGGTATCAGAGCATGGAAACAACACTCGGCCTTATTGGGATCATGCACGAGTCACATAAAAATATTATTAGAGAAATTATGGGGTAAGACCCTACCTTACCCCCCTTCTATTGTTGATAGATGTTTTGGAAGTCTAAATTGTAGGTTGTTAATGTTTCCAAATAAAGAATTGACTTCACCTTGCAATGATATGTGTTTTTCATGAATTGGTAGATTAGTAACTAACATAAAATGGTTTATCTACACTCAAGTAGTCAGTGAACAACATATGAACTACAATGTAAAGTATGGTGAAACATCAGGAGTTGGGGAAGAGCTCCCACAATAGAGAGGAAGAATTTGACGAAAGGAGGGTGGTGGAGACCCCTCCAAATTTGGCCAAAATTGTCAAAAGCCTCATGGAAGAATTACAGAGTTATAAGGCTGACAACTAAAGGTTTATCAAGGAGTAGGAAAAGCAGATAGAAATTAATGTAGTCCTACTGCAAAGTCAATCAGATATACAGAGGAAACTGCAACATGGTCCAGTTGTTAGTCATGTGGACAAGCATCATACTAAGAAAACTCCAAGTCCACCTAAGATACAGAAGCATGGTCTTGAAAGTGGCCAAAATAGGAGGAGCACCTCAAAGAAGGCCCAACATGGAGCCAAGAGACATCCAATGGAAGATTCCTCTAGTGAGGATACTGACAACTCCAAGGAATATTCTAGGGGAAAAATTAGTTCCCATTCTCATACAAGAGGAAACATTCCAAGAGTCGTGACCCTGAAGAATTCAAGAAATCTAAACCACCCACCTTCGATGGAGAGATTAAGAAGGGGGAAGAATCATAAGTTTGGCAACTCATCTTGAAGAAGTACTTCAGAGTCCATGACTACTCTGAAAACTTAAAGGCTCAGATAGTCATTTTCAACCTGAATGGGAAAGATTTCATTTGGTGGGAAAACCTTAGGAATGTGAAAGGAGTCCATGAGAAGGACTTGTCATGGAAACAATTTGATAAATACTTCAAGAAGAAGTACATGTCAGAAAAGTACTTTGATGGGAAGACCAAGGAGTTCTATGAACTCAAGTTGGGAAAAATAACCATAGATGAGTATATCAACAAATTTCTCGAGTTGATGAGGTATGTTCTCTACATGAAATATGAAAATGTTAAGATGCAATGATTTATTAGTGGCTTACCTCAGTCTTACCAGGACAAAATTTATTTTGATGATCCAAAGACCTTAGAATACACTATTTGAAAAGAAAGGTATTTCTATGAGAAATTCAAGAGTAAGACAACACCTCATGAATACTGGAAGAAGAAAAATAATTCGAGATTCAAGAAGAAGGGGTTTAAACCCTCGAAATTTAAGAGCCCTTGTAAGAGCTATAGGATGAGCCTTCCTTCCAGAAGTGTGTATCAACAAAATTTTCCATCCCATAGTGGAAATAAACCATTCAGAGTAGCTCCAAGTAAGATTGATAACATGAAGAGCGAAACCTTGAAATATTGGGGTTGTGGAGAGGAACATTTGTTGAGGGACTATCTACATAGGAAAAAGAACCCTGGGAGGGTCTACAACATCCAAGAGGCTACCACAATCAATGATGTGACTAGAAACCTACCACAAATTTATGCAGCCTTGGATAATAGGAATGTTGACCACCAAGCTTCAGTGGTGGAGATGGAAGGTGTGATTGCCAACCATTATGTTTCCATTTTAATTGATCCTGGTTCTAATTTAGGTTATTCTACCCCTCAAACTGTTGAGAAATGTAAATTGCAACAAGTTAAACATGTTAAATCTTGGCTGGTACAACTAGCCACCGGAACCAAAAGAAAAGTAAAAAAAGGTCATACCAGCATGCCAATTTGTTATGAGTGGGTTTCCCACCCAAGCAAACCTAAACATACTTCCTCTAGGATCTTATGACCTATTGATTGGCATGGACTTGTTAGCTTCCCACAAAACCAAGTTGGACTATTACAATAAAACTTTGAAGTGTGAAAACAAAGAAAGAATAAGGGTAACCCTACAAGGGATTCTAAATCATGTCTCAGTGAGACAAATATCAACCCTCCAAGTAAAGAAATATTGCATAAAGGGATTTCCCTTGAATGCAATACAGGTACTAAAATCTGTTGAGAATGACAAACCCGAACTAAAGAAACATCCCATATTGAGAGAATATAAATATGTATTCCCAGAAGAGGTACCAGGTCTACCTCCAAGAAGGGATATTGATTTTTCAATAGAACTTGTACCAGGAGCAGTGCCAATGTCTAGAACACCCTATAGGATAAGTACACCAGAGCTAGTTGAGATCAAACTACAGCTGAAGGATATGTGGGACAAAGGATGCATTTGGCATAGTGTTTCTCCATTGGGAGAACCAACCTTGTTTGTGAAAAAGAAACATGGCACACTCAGATTGTGCATAGATTATAGACAACTCAACAATATGGCCATCAAGAATAAGTATCCCTTGCCAAGAATTGATTACTTGTTTTACCAATTAATGGGTTCTACCATCTTCTCCAAGATTGACTTCAGGTCTGGATACCATCAGGTCCGAATTAAAGATGAATACATCCACAAGACAACCTTTAGGACAAGATATGGCCAATATGAATTTGTGGTGGTGCCATTTGGGCTTACCAATGCACCAACCACTTTTATGTGCTTAATGAATAACGTATTCAGAAAGTTATTGTATATATTTTTGTTGGTTTTCATTGACGATATCCTAATCTATTCCAAGAATAGGGAAGAACATGAAGAACATCTCAAGCTAGTACTCCAAGTACTAAGATAACATCATCTATATGCTAAGATTACTAAGTGTGACTTTTTCTAAAAACAAGTCCATTACTTAGGCCATGTTATTTCTGAACAAGGAGTGGCAGTTGATCCTGACAAGATTAAAGCCATCATGGATTGGCCTACCCCAAAGTATGTATCTTATATCATATCCCTTATGGGCCTGGCATGATACTATAGGATATTTATAAAAGGATTCTCCAAGATTGGTTTCCCAATCACCTCCCTTTAGAAAAAGGGGGTTAATTTCATTTGGACATTAGAATGTAAAGAAACATTTCAAGAGATGAAATACCTTCTAACCAATGTGCATGTGTTGAAGATTTCATATCCAAAAAAATACTTCCTTGTATGTACAGATTTGTGCAAGGAAGGGCTCGGAGGAGTCCTTATGCAAGAAGGACATGTTATTTGCTACAAGTCCAGAAAATTGAATGAGAATGAAGTCAATTATGTGACCCATGATATGGAATTGGCTGCCATAGTGCATGCTTTAAAGATGTGGAGGAATTACCTCCTAGGTAGGAGATTTGTACTTATGACAGACCATAGTGGATTGAGGTATCTGTTTGACCAACCAAAACTCATTGTGAGACAAGCTAAGTGGATGGCTCTCCTTAGTGAGTTTTATTTTGAAATCAAGCATATCAAAGGAAAGGAGAATAGGTTGGTTGATGCATTAGTAGAAGTATGAAATTAGTTCACTTAACAGTTGTAAGTGCCAGTGAACCAAACATCAAAGAGAGGGTCAAAACTACACAAGAGACAGATGCATTTTTCAAGACCGTGACATCACACCTAAAGCAAGAGCCCACAGGGCTGAAGTATGAAGGTTATCAAATGCTTAATGATGACCTACTAACTTACAAGGGCATATTATACATTCCAAATTGTGACAACTTGAAGAGGTTCATAATGGATGAACTACACAAAATACCATATATTGGTCATCCTGGTTATCAGAAAATTATCATAGCCACTAGGAAACTATTTTATTGGCCCGGACTGAAAAAGGACATAGCTAATTAATTAGAAAAGTGTCTATAATATAAACAATTCAAGGTAGAGCACCGACACCCAGCATGACTATTGCATCCCCTACCAATTCTCGAATGGAAATGGGAAATCATCTCCTTGGATTTCATCACAGGATTACCAAGATCAACCAAACATAACGATGCCATCATGGTAGTTGTGGACATACTGAGAAAATATGTTCACTTCATACATGTCAAGTAAACTTGCAAGGAAATAGATATTGTCAACATCTTCATGAAAGAGATATTCAGATTGCATGGCATGCCTAAGGAGATTATATCTGATAGACATACAAAGTTTACTTCAAACTTTTGGAAATATCTGTTTGTTGGTTTTGAAACGAAATTGCTCTTTAGTACAACCAATCATCCTCAAACTAATGGGAATATAGAGATGTTAAACCAAGTATTAGAAGACATTCTGAGGATGCATCTAATGCATCAACCCAAGAAGTGGGAGGACTACCTACCACTGGTAGAATTTGCTTACAAAAATGGATATCAAGAGTCATTAAAAATGAGTCCTTTTGAATCCCTCTATGGAAGGAAATGCAACATTACAATCAGTTGGAACAACCCAGTAGACAGAGTTACAATCGGGCCAGATATGCTAAAGGAAATGGAACAGCAAGTGATTCAGATTAGGAAAAATATGAAGATAGCCCAAGATAGACAAAAGAGCTATGCAGATATGAAAAGGAATCCTAGAGAGTTCAAAGTAGGGGATCATGTGTATCTCTGAGTTAGACCCAAGAGAAGCTCCTTGAGGATGGGATCTTGTGCCAAGATGGCACCTCAGTATTGTGGACACTTTGAAGTTTTGGATAGAGTAGTATCAATAGCCTATCGACTAGCACGTCCTCCCACGGTCAATGGAACATAATGTTTTCCATGTTTCTTTATTAAAGAAGTATGTACATGATTCTAATAATATTATTGACTGGTATGTGATTTAGGCGGAACCCGAGGGATAATTCCTGCCAGAACCCCAATGCATAATAGACACAAAGGAAACCCCACTTAGGAATAGAACCATTGCACAGGTCAAGGTGCATTGGAAACACTTTGGCCCAGATGAGGCTACATGGGAAATGGAGGATGCCGTGAGACATGCATATCCATTTTTGTTTACTTCTATACATACAAAGCACATCAACAGATAGAAAATTGAGGATGATGTTCCTTTAAGGGGGAGGGGATTGTAATACCCTTGTCCACCCCCCCCCCTCCCCCGCTATTTTGTAAATATAAATATAACTAGCCAAGAGACTATGGCAAACTAAATATGTGTGAATGGTTGATTTTCTTAACCTTTGTATAAAAGCGTCAATGTATGAATTTTATATTATTAATAGAATTTGAACTTGAATATGTGTTGCACAACTACTGAAAGGGGTGGAGTTTGCCAATATATACCATGGATGATATGAGAGCGATGGTGAAGGGAAACTAAGAATGGTTGAGATGACCCTCACCAGACCAATACCTACTGGGTGTAATTGTTCAGCATTCCTCTGACCCAGAAATGAATTACCATTCAGGCTGGTAGTTGGAAGGCCATCCTCAAGAGTTAATGAGGAGATGGGGCAGGGTACCCATCTGTAAGGCTTCCAGGCCTGACCACGAGTTGGGATTCAAACCCACGCAACCTTGATGAGTAAGGAAAGAAAGGAGGTAATTTGGGAAGAGAGACAGATCTGCAAGATAGCAGAGTATAGAAAAACATACTTCGATTCGGAAGTTGAGAGGAAAAATCTGAGTAGTAAGTTAATTCTGGCTATAATAATACATGGAAAAGGTTTGACAACAAGCTGATAAACGAGGATGACGAGTGGCTGAGGAAGTACACGTTCAGACCTCCTTGCTTGGAGTATAGAAAATCGATTTCCAAGATCCTTTGGGAGGAGGAGAGTAACCTTTGTCCCTGACTATTGTGGAGCAAAGAGAAAGAATATATCTCAGAGAATCATGGTCTAGCTTAGGGGTGGCCGGTGGTAAATCCATTACGAGTGACTGTGCCTATGGTTGGGAGGAAACATACACCCCTTTCAATAGTTTCTTCACATTTTCCAGTTCTGATAAGTATTTTCATACTTTGTGCATTATATTGGATGTGATGATGAAATGTTTGTGTTTATGATTTAGTCTTGCAGTATTTGAACAGTTATTAGAAATGATATTTGATTTCTGTAAATTGTTATATCTATATGATATTTGATTTATCTCAGTTTAATTGTCAGAGGGTCATCAGAATCTGCAGAAGGGTCGGGGTAGGATCGACTGAAATGTCTAAGTCCTGCCAATCCCTTGAAGTTTACCTTAGCGGGAATGGTCATTTCCCTTCAGTATAACCATCCATCTGACCAATGGCTCATGCTCGTGTTCTTAACCCCTTTGTTCCAAAAAGGTTTTTGTGCTTAGCCCCTAAGTTTTCCCAAAGGACCCATGTGACCAGGGCCTAGGAAATATGCGCTATTCTGAAATGAGATAGCTCTTTCAGCTTCGGGACTTCGAGACTTGTGACTCCACCATCCTCGAAAGTAGCCGAAGGCCAAAGTCGTGAATCGACAAGGGTTTTCGATCTAGGGATCCAGTGTATATCACTCTCAACCTTTATATTAGATGTAGGAAGGGAAGCGTTAAGCGCTTCAGCGAAATGCTACTTTGGGAGAATGGGAATGGTCCAATGCCAAAACTCCCGAATGTCGAAGTCACAGAGTTAATTTGGACTGTTGAAACTAGAGGGACACGTGTCCATGGATCAAGTTTATCTGAGAGTCCAGGTATTCATAGATATAGGGACGTGTGAGTTTCCTCGAAGCTCTACAAGCCAAATTAAATCCTGGTCATAGATGCTAGGTACGCATGACGACAGATCCAACATGGTGTGGAAGTAAAGCCAAGAGATACACGCTGAATTCCTGAATGTTGAACTGTCAAAGTGACGAGGATTGTTGGATGAACGGGTACATGGAAAGCGATCTCATGGTTCGGAGACTTCGTACTCCAAAGGAATTTGGCCAAGGGTTTTCAAGGAGTGAAAATCGTCGAAGTCGCGAACGTCAAAATAGATCTCGGTCATTGATAGGAAGAGGATGTGTGGCACCAGATCCGAGAGTCTGAAGACTTAGCTCATCGAGGGATTTGGATCGAGAGGATTCGGTAAACTCTGAATCCGAAGCCTCGAAGTAATGAGAACTGTATATCTATGGATCTACATGGAATATTACAGACCATTAGATTGAAGGACTGAGTAGTTATCATTATGTGATGATGTGGCTTGATGATGTCATTTGATGTGACATGGACCCGCATTACGTGTGCCATGTGTCACCCAATTTTGGATGATTCACATACCCATTGTGCACGTTAGAGAATGACATGTGTCACCCCCTATCGAGGACATGTATCACCCCTCGACCCTCACTGCATGTCAGTTACTGGTTCGTTCCCGCAAGGCCAACGTGGCTAGTGGCGTAATCGGGACTCTGTGAGTTTGGATAAATTCGGCATTCAGAAGATTTAGGGTGTAGTACTATATAAAGACGATCGATGTAAATAGTCGATCATCGAAGGACTAAAGCCACGTGGAGTGAATTCGGAAGGTTTGAGAATAGGTTTATATAAGAAGTTCCAACGAAGATCATTGATCGTCGACACACCAACAATGACTGTCGACTGCCGAAATGTCGAAACATAGGACGTTCAATGATAAATGTCGAACGTTGATCGCCAAAGGGTTATGGCCATGTGGCGATATTTTGGGGCTTTGGGGATTACGAAAAGAGAGTTTCATGCCGAATTTTGAGCCCCTTTTTAACTGTAGATCTCAGTGGAGGATGTGGACCATTGATCCCCTCAGTTGTTTGACAATTTGAGAATTTGACCACTCCATTGGAACTCCCAAAGTCTGGGAACTTTCGAAGTGTCGAAACCTTTGCTAATGCAGAGTCTTAGCTCCCAATTTTCATCCCAAGGTCACGAGGAGAACCACGTTATCTAGTTCAAGTTCACAATGAGATATTTAAATCTCGGGGGAGCTGATTAAGAGGGTTTTTCTTAGTAAGGGAATGAAAATGAACTAAGGAAATGCAAAAAATTGATGTCCCATCCCTAGAAAGGGTATTTAGGGGTTGGGTGTGTTGCAACCAAGGTGTTTTATAGTTCTGCATATCATCCACAAATGGATGGACAGACCAAGGTGGTTAACCAGAGTCTTGGGAATTTATTGAGGAGTTTGAGTAGAGAGAACCTAGGACAATGGGATTTGGTCTTGGCCTAGGATGAATTTTCTTACAAAGATTCAATTAATAGATATGTGGGAAAGATTCCATTTCATATTGTTTATGGAAGATCACTAAAAGGAGATGTTGATTTGGTTAAGTTATCAAATTAGGGGGAAAAATGGAGTGTTGATGCAAGTGAGTTTGCTAAGAGCATACAAGAAATGCATGAGAAAGTTATGAGGAAGCTACAACAAAGTAATATCAAATATAAGCATGGATCATATTTGAGAAGAAGACAAAAAAAAATTGAAGAGGGAGAGATGGTAATGACACACTTGAGGAAAGAAATATTTTCCAAAGGTACGTATAGCAAAATAAATTACAAGAAAAATGGACCATGTAGAATTATGAGAAATAATTTTTATAATGCATATAAGTTAGAATTGTTGGATGATTTTGAGATTTCTCCAATATTTAATGTGGTTGACTTGTACGAGTTTCATGAGGGAGAAGAGAATGATAAAAAAAGTACCATGTTTAATTGGAAGAAACAACTACATGTTAAATTAGCAGAAGAATTAGAGCAAATCTTGGTGAAGAGAGTTAGCAAAAGGACCCAAAATAAAGAATATTATGAATATCTAATGAAGTAAAGAAACATGGGTTATAAAGATGCATCTTGGGTTTTTGAAAATGAGCTAGCATGCCTATGAGGATATTTATTCTCTATAGAATCTACAGTTGAATCCACATGAGTTGGAGCTCATGTCTTTCTTACTAAGGATGTTTGATGCATGAGCATCTTTGTCCTTAAGAAATCTACATCAAAAAAAAACATTTCAATTTCAAGTTAATAAATTGTAGGGTGAGATAAGTGTTGGAACTCCCATTGTTGTAAGACCAGTGTTGAAAGTGAGTGTTGCGACACTAATGTTGTAACTCACATTGTTGTGATACTGGTGCTATAATACTTGTTGTTGCAACACCCATTTTGTAAATCGCATTGCTACAACACCAACACTATAACTACCATTACTACAACATATGTGTTGTAAAATAATGTAGTAGAATCCTTGGGATCAGGAAATATGCATCACCCAAAAAATATTTCCATTCTGCAAATAGGAAATAATTTGAATAAGGATTGTGTTAGTGGTCCATTTTATTTAGTCAGTTTGTTGTAAATTTGAACTGTTGATTATTCATGCAGCTACTCTTGCTATGTTGAAACTCGTGTTGAAACACATGTGAGTA
>JASDQU010409584.1:0-10528 GCA_032191745.1 Picea mariana | reverse complement strand
TCCTCTCGAATCAAAGAAGCACAAAAGGACTCAAGAGTGGGTGTTTCATAAGATTCTTCCCCTAGAGCCTCTCTCATGGCATAAAGGGTATATACAAACACAGAATATGCACTACCTAGCTTAGAAAGAATAAGATAGATGCAATGCTCTTTCTCCATCTTTATCTTACATTCTTCACATTAAATTCTGAGTGTTTTAAACCTAGATAGATAGTCTCCAAGGCAATAAAAATCATTTGGACTCATGGTCAGTATTTGATTTTCTAACTGTTGTGATCGAATAATATTGAGTTTATCAAACATAGATTCAATCATGTTCCAAGCTTCTTTGGGGTCATCAATATCTTGAAGGTGGTACCTTAAATCAGGAGAGATGGAAATTTCAATTAGTCCACGTGCTTCATCATTCCTATTATACCACTTGGCTTTCTTATCAGCATCAGTGGGTGCTTTTTCCTTTCCCAAGGTAATCCAGTACAAGCCTTTACTTCTTAATAAATCTTCCATATGAGATTTCCATTGGAAGTAGTTGTTGCTGGTAAGCAAGACAATACTTGTAGAAACCATATTAAATATGCATATAATGTGGATTTAAAAAATAAAACTGATGATCTAGATGGAAATAGATCAAAAGGTTGTGCAGTTTTGAAAAAAACGACACTGAAAATGGACATCCAATGTTAGAGTTATGCCCTTTTTAAAAAAGGCACAATCGGTAACCAAATGACCACGTGATTGTGTAAGTTGCTTTATGAAGTGACCCACTTTTATAAAGAGAAGTGGGGATCACTTTAACAATGAAATTACTTTATAACAGAAAAGTTGCATGCAAAATAAATAACTCTAAAATAAAATATTAAAGCTACTTATAGTGATTCACTTTTATACTTGAAGTGAAATACACTTTACAATTTTAGCATGAACTTTTTCAAAAAAGGTAACAAAAGAGAGACTTGAACTCAAGACCTCTTACTTAATAAGGAAACTTTTAACCAAATGATCTAGCAAAAAATATTGTAATGTTCAAAAGAAGGATTGTTGTTGTTGAAGATGGCCTTGGAGAGCATGCTAAAAAACACTCTTTTCACACAAGAATTTTTTTTTTCTTCTCGATGACAACAAGGGTTAGATCTCGGTTAGCTTCCCCGGAAGATGCACATTTTCCTATCTATTTATGATTTGTTGAGATCGCACAGGGCATGGGGAAAAGAGAATACATAGATCTAAAAGAGATGCAACCTGGAAATAAATAAAACAAAACCGAATTAAGACCAAAATACTACCCTGCAAAAATTAAAACAAATGCATATTCAAGCTTTATACCTCCGGATCTGACTGTAATGGTTGTATATTGGGCAAATGAAAACCTTTTCAAGTGAAATGAAAAGTGTTCCTGACTGAAAAGATTGATTTGGATGCAATGGAACACTCCTCTTAGCCCAAAAATGTACAGAAATGTAATAAAGTGGAGATGAGGCAACTCAGCTTCACGATCTTGATCTTCAATAGGAGCGGGTCTTCAAATAGGCTCTGATACCATGTTCGAAAACACAGGTATTCCAATAGAGGACGAACACCTTTAGTAACCAATCACATAACTAGATCAAAGATAAACACACTGATGTTTTCACCTGGTAAAACCCCTACGGGGAAACATCCACGCCCCAGCCAACGCGGCCACTTGGAGCAGTTTATTAATACAAAGAAAAAGATTAGAGAGAGATTTTACAAGAGAGTTTCTTACAATCGATCATCAGCAAATGACCCTCCATGCTCTTTAAATAGAGATCATGGACCAATCGGGTGTTAAGACACAGATCAATGGCCATTAAGATCGAGGAGAGTATGAACCGTCAAATCACTCTATGTTGAGAACATATCGTGACTGCCAGATTTCCTAGCTACAAATGAATACTAATGCATACTAAAGAAACACACTTTTACCTAACGACACAATAGAACAAGTAGATCTTACTAACTCCTAAGTGTATAAATATCCTAACAAGGAATATGAAGGGGTGTGTTAGTATTAGGGCAAGGAATCATAAAAGGTGGTCCAGTGGTGGCTGGGGTTGTTTCCGAGGTAGTGGGAGTGGAGTCAGGAGGTGCGTTGTATTGACGACTGTGCGTTTGTAGAAGTAATTTTTCCTCACTAGTGAGGAGGATAGTGCGATCAGTAGGAGTGTATGGGTTGGGATACTGTCCCATTTGTGGTGGGGCCAGATGCATCTCTTGTTGGGTGTTCAACACCCCTTGGTGTGGGATGGGGTTTTGTAACACAGCTGGGAGGGGTTGTTGCATATATTTTTGTGGGGCCTGTTGGGGAGAAGGAAATGTTGGGGGACGTGGTCCATTTACTGATTCTTTCATCCATTTAAAATTAGCGATTTGAGGGCAATGTTGAGTATAATGTCCATACTCACCGCAAAGGGCACAACGGAAGTTTGTCTAAAGATTATTGTTATTATTCCCTTGGCATTTGTTATTATTTCTCCCTTGGGGGTTCTGGTTCCCCTGATTCTAGATGCCCTCGATAGGTTGGTTCTGTTGGGGGTGATTCCCTCCTAGTCTAGAATTATTGTTGTTTCAGTTTTTTCCTTTCTTTTTGGCATTATTTGACTGATGGGTTGGATTTTTTGTATTTAGTTGTTCAAAATTGTGGACTTGTTAAATGGGAGAGTCCTGAACAAAATTAACCATAGTGTGTGGTTGTCCTTGTGGAGAAGCAATGGGTTGGGGAGGACCAGGAAATGGGAATTATAGATTATGTTGTCGCAATGGTTCGTAAGGTACATAGGAAGGCATGGTACTTTCACTAGTGCTTAGGGTGTAAGTAGAGGTAGAGGTGTTTCCAGAAATATGTTGAACAGTTGGGCATGTCATGGGTGTCGTCGGCGATCCACTTATGGGTGGAGGGAGGGCAACATGGTATGGTTGTTGATAAGGGGGAGGGGGATAATAAGGGGTCCCTCCATATACCAGAAGATATTGACGTGTTCCATACATAGGTGGTTGTTGGAGGTGTGGATTGTGGTGTGTAGTAGTACCAATCAATCCATCCACAGAGTGAGATATCACAGGTTTGTCCTGGCCAAATGGTACGGGTCTCGGGGTGTCATGTAGTACCGTATATAAGTATCATGGCTGTGAATAAATGAGTTCTAACTGTTGAGCCTTTCTAATGGCTTCTTCTTCAGACTGGGGGAAGGTGGTGGCCACATCCTTGGAAAGAAGGGAAATAAGTGATTCGAGAAATCAATTAAGGCATTGTTGTGTGGTGGCTTCAGCTTTGCATAGACTATGTCGCCAATGCCATTTGTGAATGTGGTCAGCGATGTGTGTGGCGAAGGTTTGTTTAAACTCTAAGAGTAGTTCGAGACCATTTTCATGATGGATTGGGAGTTTAAAGAAGGTCAAAAATGCTTTGGCCAAAGATTTAAAGGTCACGTGTGACCCAGATTTTTATTCTACATACCACTTGGTTGATGGGTCAGTGAGTGTGTGTTGAAATAATCTCAAGCAGACAGAGATGTCCATGATGTTGTTTGAAGAGCACCATAAGTGGAAGGTCATGATATGGTTAATCGGGTCTTCTCCCACTTTTCCTTCAAACTTGGGGATGTTTGAAGTCAGTTTGGTAGGCATGGTTGGCCATGTGGGATCATGCAATATAGGATCATTGGTGATCTTATTCAGATCTGGTATGTTGAGGGAAGCCAAGTGTGTCATCTAGGGTGGTGGTGGAGGGTTAATTCCCATCATGATGGGAATGTTTTGTGTACCTGAACCTTGAGGAGGGTTAGTTCCAACCATGGTGTGAGTATTGTGTGTCCCTAACCTATGAGGGGGGCTAGGTGGGGTTGTACTTCCCCCTTGGGAAGAAGTCTACCTCCTGCTTCCATGTAAAGGAGAGCGAGTGGATGATTGTCCTTGGGAAGTGGGCCCAAGTAAAGTGGAACCGAGAAAACTGGATCCCAATATAGTAGCACTCACAGGGGCGTGAGAAGGTGGAGTCAATGAGTTGGCAAGAATAGGAACTCCTCCTAGAATAGGAGGCAGGTTGAGCAATCATCTGGAACGATGGGGATTATGTGGGTCCCCTATGATGTCCAACTAGCCAAGTGGATGTGTGCAAAATGGTGATGAGAGAAATAAATGAACAAGAGTCTTTGCTACAATTTTTTTTAACCTTCACAATATATCTCCCAATTGCATGTAATCACAAGAGCATCATACATAAATCAATTGATAAAGAAGAATATATGTGGGTAGGTGGTTTTTGTCTGCATGGGAGAACAAAGAAAACAAATGCTCGTGTCCTAAAAGATGTAATGTCCTTCCTCTCAAATAGCACTAGACCTTCCAATAGCACTCAACAGTGGGGTATGAAGCCACCAAAAGAGGAACAAGTGAAGAATAAAGCAATCAGTTATAATGAGGGGTAGAGGGTGCATATCCCAAAAGAGATGGAGATATTTCCCAATAGCCACACAAAATCCAATCAAGGTGCAATTGCAGCCCACAATTGCCACCTGGGTAGATGTCCTAAAATTTGGTTACTAGGTACCTCGGTCAAAGTGCGTCATTTAGATTTTCTTCCTAATAAATGGGTCATGAGATAGATCCCATCCAAGAGGTGGGTGCCTCAAGGGCGAACGCACAGAACAACCGGACCTCAGCCTTCAACCCTTCATGGGTATCTGCCTGCCTTATGGTGTAGGAACACTTGACTTGGAGGATTTAAAAGTTCCCTATTTGTCAACTTCTAATGTTTGAAGATGTGAGAACCAGATAACAGAGAGTTATTTAGATCCCTATCCCTGAGATCCTACCTAGACTAAAAAAATTCTTTTGGCAGCTCCTGTAGAGGAAAACTTAGTGAGTTTTTTAGAAATTTTTTAGATGTGGTTGTTTGAGAGATTGGGGGTGTGAACCAACCTCATTGAAATTAAGTGGGAGTGGATAGTTTCGCCGGGAAAAGGGTGGGGGGTTTCAGAATCCCTTTGAAGAAGACTTACTTCAACCTCCATGATTCAATATGAAAACTATGTGAGTGAGTAGTGACTTTGTGTGTGAAGAAGTGAAAGTGTGCCAAATTTTTAATAAGTTAGGTGTCACCTTACTGCATGTGGACTTCGTGTGGTCCTTACAAGTCTTGATTACTTAATTTACTAGATGCCATTGGTACAACCTTGCAAAATTTAAACTCCCTAGAGAACGAGCATGTGGACATGTGGGTCCTTACCAATCCTTTAACTCCCTAGTGTGATTTAATCTAAGAAAGCTTCAAAAACTATCCTAGATTGTGGACATGTGGACATGTATGAGCCTATTACAAAACCTTTAAACTTCCCTAGTGATGTAGTCTAAGAAAGTAAATTTCAAAAACTATCCTATCTTTGTAGCATGCGGGCATGTATGGGCCCTTACAAATTTAAGATGTGTTTGAAAAGAAACTAAGAAGAGTCCCTAGGGGGCTATTATCCTCTCCTAAAGATTTTGTCTTTAAGGGAAATGAAATTTTCCCTCAATTGTTTTTCTGATTCTCAAGATCGCTCTATGGCACGAGAGAAGAACATACTCAAAGATTGACGTTTAATTTCTGGTCTCAATGCAAGTGGTTATATATGTGATATTTGAATGATTCCAACTTAATTTTTACAATCAAAGCAAGCCATCCATATGGAAAAAAGAGAGCAAAAAGAGGAAAAAATATGGATTTTAACCTCCTAAGGGCTTATGTTTTGACTAACCCTTCATATGGAGAGGGAATATAAGTGTGGTGCATATTACAATTTGCATAGAATCAAGCTTAAGAAGGCTATGGGATTTCAACAGATCACAAAAAACATTACAATGTGTGATTTTCTGGACATATGTGTGGGTCGTAGAGTAGACAGAGGCGCACTTGGCACTTATGCACAAATAAAAAATCACCTTTTGGCACAGGTCTGCATAATGCGCTAAGAAACATAGTGATTTTGGTGTACATGCTCAAAAGACACGCCTATGGGTCAAAAAAAACCCGCACTTCCTGTTACACGACCGAAAAGAAAATTCTGGATGAAATTCTCTCAACTCGGCTCCAAATTTAGATTTTTGCAGGAAAGCATGGGCCAGTTATGGTTCCTACAAGTTAAATAAACAAAAAAGAAGTGTTCAAACAACCCAAATGGGGAGGAAATTGATACCTATCCCCAGTGGAGTCGTCGATCTGTTGCATCCCTTTCATCACCTAAATGAGCAAAATAGGGAATCTTACAAGTCCAGTTGGGTTAGCTGGACAAGACAACAGTGAATGCAAGAGTTAGAAACATCAAGCATAAGAAATAAACAAAGAACTAATGCTAATAACAATAAAAGAAACTAAAATAGAGTGCATAAGGGAAATAGAACAAAAATTAAACAACATCCATGCCACCAATGGATAAGTTGTATTAGTGGGAAAACACCAAAGAGAAAGGGAGACTTATGGGTCCCCTCTTCCTCCAAGGGATGGCTCTTGAACCCCCAATGATTGAGCTCTTATTACAAGTAGAAAACTAGAAGGAAATGGTGAAGAAATCCAAAGCCCATTCACTCAAGAGGTGACGTGAGTGGCTAAATGAAATGGTGCTTGTATGCTCTTGATGAGAAAAGAGGATTCTCCAAGAGAATATAGGCATCATAACAATACAAATGAATTACTTGAAAATATAGTGCACCCATGGCCTCTTTTTATAGAAAATCTTTGAGGCATTATTCAACTAGTCCTTAGTGTAAAGAAGGGTCTATTTAGGGCACCCTTAGGTCTTTGACCAACCCCCCACTTGGATTCAACTCTGATTTGGGTGTCAAATCGACTTGGGAGATGAACCATAAGTGGGTGGAAGGCCGACCAGAATCATAAATGAATTGTTCTGAGCTGTGCATGACTTTTTGTATCCATAGTCGTGCACTGGTAACATGTGCTCTTTTTTGATGTTGTTTGAGTGTCGAAATGCATGCGCTTCCTTCATATTCTTAGCATGTGCTGATTTTTTGACTAGTTGTATAGTTTTGTGCCCTTTAGAAATGCAGTTTTTGGGCCATGGGTGAACTAATGGGTGTTTTGGAGATGCTAGATTCCTGTAACCATTTGCGGATGAAATTTTAGTGATAACAAAAACAATTCACCCATATTTATAAAATTTCTTAAGTTTGTCACAGATTCATAACCCTTTCTCCATTCTTGTTACTTTTTCGCGACATATGAAATGCAACGTCGTATTCTGACGTATCCATTATATACGTATAATTATTCATTTTATTTGATATCTCACTTTGGGTCCGTGGTATTTTCCTTATGCTTCATCACCTTCGTGATACCCTTCACACCTACAAAGTCTTGACACTTAGACAAATTTTTGAACTTCATTCTGGGTTCACAATCATTTTTCGATTCTTCCATACCCATCGACCCATTCATCCGATCGATCCCTTATAATTAGATGATTTTCTCAACATTTCATTATGTTTTTGTGTTTTTTGTCCTTAATAGATTTGATCCTCTCCACGCTCCACGATGTCTTGATACTTAGGAAAAATTTGAAAATTCACCTCGGGTCCGTGGAACTGGAAGGATCCCTTCCACCTGGCTTTGCATAACATGTGAACTATGATACCGAAAACCATGTACCTACCACCATGGTAGTACATTTCATTCTACCACATCAACTAACATGTGGCCTCCACATCATGTTGACGTCACCGTACGGAAAAGTTCTTAAATTTTTTCCAATTTTACCCAAATTCCAATATTCAAAATGCCCAATTCCTAATTTCTTCCTCGGACTACCATGGAAAAATTAGTATTTCTTCATTGTGGCTCCATTGGCCCTATAGGAAGGCCATTACATCCATGCATGATTGATTAACCATTCTGGGAATGCATTTCTTTCAATTCCATTCATGAATTAGGGATTCTACACCAATTTTGTCATGGTTTCTCTACAAATGTACAATTCAACCCATTATTGTCTTGGAAAATCCGAGTCCACCTCTACAACAACCAATTGCTTGCATGAGCGATCGATCAACATTCCTTTGCATGAATTTTTCTCAATTCCCTTACACCATTGGAAATTCTTACCAATTCTATCATGAATTCCTCTATACATTTGAAACGTTTCCATCTATAGGCATGAATTTTTTTGAACTACAATTAAAATTTGGGATTTTTTTGGTTCTTGGTTCATTTCCTTCCATTACTGGTGAATTTTCCCAACATTTATTTCTAGTTTCACGATAGTTTTTTAATTTCTACGATTCATCCAATTACATGCCCAAATAAAGATTTAATTTGTGGATTTTTAATCCATGGAATGAATCTTCTTCGATTTCTTGTGGAATTTCCCCATGAATTCTTTCCCAATTTCATATGAATAATTTTGTCAAACACATCAGATAAATTCTCTGAAATTTAAGTTTTTGCAAGTTATATCTCTAGCATTCTGATAGCTAGCCCATGTAATCTTAGTATTGAACCTTGTGCTCTCACACCACAATATAATGTCCCCAACCCAAAGCTAGGCCACACCACAAAAAATCCCATCTTCTGTCACAACTAAATTTATGATTTCTTGGAGTTCTACTCATAATGACTCTGATATCATAATGTAGTGTTTCTCATTACCAACAAACCCATAAATTAGTTCTGATACAACCATTACCTAAAATTCCCTACAAATGTTACAATATGTAGTTCTAAAAACAACCACTCATGCATAAATATGTACAATTACAACAAAATGATTAAACATATTACATGCAACAAACAACATGTAATTACACATAAGAACACTTAGATTTTATGTAAATCACCAACTATGTGCAGACCTCAAACGTTCCACCAATCCATAAACTCAGTTTCTCATGAATCTCAGCAGGGGGTCATGACTGAGATGGGACTAGAAACTCCATCAAGGAACAGGCTTCCCAATCTAGGATAAGGTATATCTAACACAAAATTAATCCAAAGTCAAGTTTCCAGCTACTGTAACTAACCTATAGCCTCTCATTCCCCACATGCTTGTACCACCCCAAGAAGTGTGCCCCTTCTCTACTCAACAGTCCTTTGATTGCCCCACTTCCCTTCCGGGGCTTCAACAATAGGCGAGATAGAAAGTATTGTAGCTATGCAAATAATTTCCAATGCACATAAAAAAATTATTGACAGTTCTCTTACTAGAGAGACTTCTCACGGGCCTAACAACCCAACTCTTCAAATGCACATAGGTATGACAACCCGCTTCTTCGGCTCCAAAGATCTCAGTTTTCTTGTTACCAACAACTCTCCAAATATTTCCCCGTATAAGTAAAATAATGGTGATGGCATCATACCCATGGTAAGAGTGAATGATCCTCGAATAATGAGAACTCCCCCCCTAAAATACACTAATTTCCTCAAATAAATCTGCATGTCCCCAACTTGACACTTGTCATGATGGAAGTTTCATGAATTTGAATTTAGGAAATATTAATATAATATTTCCTTGACTTAAACCCCCTTGGCTTAGCTCATTTTCTTAGACCCTAATCCCCCTTTCCCTCTAGTAGAGTTTTATCCCCCCATACTCTTTCATCTAGTTGGTCTACAACAATGATGTACTTTATTAATAATATAAGTGATACATATTACAATGATAGGCTTGCTAGCCTTTTAGAATCTATGATAGCCGACCTAATAGTATCACATGCACCCTAGCCTATAATATCTTGTCTCACTAGCCTATAGAACATATGTACAGTCACAATTGGTTTCAACCTAATGGTATTACACTTTTTTTCCTCCAAAGGGAACTTCTAAATATTTGGTAAAAAACTAACAACATATCCTTACATCAAATGAACTTGAAAATGGATGAAGGAGGCCTTCATATATAGGTTTCTTATGGAGGTGGTGTTGGATTACTGAGAGGTGGGGTGAATTAGTAATAGAGCAATTTAATCCTTTTTAACCATATAATCCAAGTGTTATATCAATGAAGCATTATCATCCAATAATTGTAGAGTGAATAAGCAATGATCAAATGAACAAACATACACATACACAGTACACCATTGTTTTACATGGAAACCCAAATCGGGAGAAAACCACAGNCTCAGGCTATAACCTGAGGGAAGCTCCAACTCCCCAATTCTCTGGCTACAACTAGAAGGAGGCTACAACCCCTTATGTTCTCTGTCTACAACCGGAAGGTGGCTACAACCACCTGTACTTTCCCCATCCTACCACCCTGAAGTAGAAGTAGAATGATGGAACCATTGTCAACCTATCACTGTGAGATATGCCGATGTAAACCTGTACCAAATAACATGTAATCAACATGTACCATAAACAAGTGCATTAACCATGCACCAACCTGTACCAAATAACCTGTAATCAACCTGTACCATAAACAAGTGCATCCAACCATGTACCAAGTATGTACCAATCATGTTTCAGCTACTCATCAATATGTACCAACATCATCAACTATACACCTCATGTATGTGCCAACTCATCAACT
>JASDQU010409574.1:0-10528 GCA_032191745.1 Picea mariana | reverse complement strand
TTTTTTAACGGGATGAAGATTTGGTTGGGAAGATGTTACGGGAGATGGGAAGGAAACGGGGCATGAGAGATATGGCAGAAGGCTGGGTGTGCTTTTATGATATGGGTTGTGGGGTTTTTGGGGAGGACCGATTAGCTCTAATACCAATGTAATAAATAACCAGGTATGTAATTGTAAAAATAATATATAAAATATGAATAATTGATAAACATATGATGATTACAATTGAGAATGAGGGCTTGTTTATATACCCACACCGGGGTGCCCTTTCATCACTAGACATGTCTTTTTGAGAACATGTCCTTTCATTATTAATAATTACTATTTACAAACTAACTATTTACTAATTAATTATTATGTTATGAACATCTTATTTATATATATTATGTTCATAACAGTCTAGGTCATATTCGATGGTCTAGGTCATGGTGTATGCTCTAGTTCTAGGTCTAGGTCTTGTCATGCATGTTATAGGACAAGTTATAGGTTGGGAAAATCCATACCCAACCACAAAATAAAGTGCTACAACTAAGGGACACTACACCCAATGTCACCTCGATGTAGGTCCTACACTTGGGGGTGACTAAAGTCACTCTTGGGAGGAGATCTAAGAGACCCTAGGTGAAAGGAAATAATAAAGGAAAAGGTAATGGAGACGCCCCTAGATGTTGGTATACTAAGTGGAAAAGAGGAAAAGGGAGATGCCTTGTTGACCAAGTAATGTTGTCCCAAAGGATATCTTGTTGTGCCTGATGATTGTACCTTCTTGAGACACAAGAAAAATCCAAATGGAAAGCAATATATCAAGTGGATCATCAAGTTAATATTTATTTCCCTATTTTGCAGTAGTTATATCAGAAATAGGTTATATCCTAATCAACAAGTAAAAGGTCTAGATTAGTTAGCAATGTCAGCAATAAAACTAGTAACCAATGTGGATCAGAAATAACACTTCAGGACTGAATAAAGATGGATTTCATAAAAGTAAATTTCTAAAGCAATATATCATCCTTATGGATGTAGAACAACAAAAAATCTTACCATCAAAAAGTGCCAAAATATATCCGAATAGATGCACCTATGTTAGTAGGTTAAACTAGCGAAGTTAGAGGGTTAGTCTAGTGTTAGTTTGTAAGATATTAGAGGTTAGGGTTAGAGTTTTTTGCAGCCTAATGGATGTTGGAAATAGGTTAGTACAACAATAATATTTTGTGGGAGAAAGAGGACACCCTAAGTGAGGAAGAATCCACGAGGCATCAAGACTATTATCCAAAAGAGAGAAATTTAAAACTTGAAGAAATCATGTTTTCCAAGGCAATAATTTTCTTTCTCCAATGCAATAATAAATGACTAGTGCTCTTAATAATTGTGTTAATGGGTCCATGCAAATAAAGAGATAGATAAGCTACCTTTTTGGGGGTCTAAACCCTCTTACTCCCCAAGAAAAGTCTCTCTAACTAGGGTTTAAGCTAATAGGGTGTATGCCCTTATAATTCTCTAAGAAAACCCTTGTTTAACCAACAATATGAAGCATAAAATGATGAATAATTTGGTCGCGGTGTATTCCCTTATAATTCCCACCTAGCTCCTAGCACAATAACCTTGACTTGAAACAAATGATAGCATGAAAGTAAAAACCGTACCAACTATTATCACTCTGTGATTTCCAAGGATGAGAAAGAAATGAACAGAGGTAACCACAAAACCACTTTGAAGTTTAGGATCTATCTCTCCTAGACTCAGAAAGGGAATGCTCTGTAAGATTTAGCTTTGTTTGCTGGAAATTTTACGCTAGTTATGATAGTACATGGTTTGTTTTTTTTAATTGTTGGTTGGAATAGGGAATAAAGGCCATTGGGAAAATGGAGTCACAGATTTGGATTAATCAAATACAAGGTTAACATGATAATTTTGCAGGACGGGGTAGGAAAATTCATTGGATCCTCAAAGATTCAATGTGTGGAAGAGATGTAAAGGTCTAGAAATCCAAATAAAAATAGAGAAATTAAGAATTATGTTTTCAATCTTCAATGGAAAACATAAAAAACTATTCCAAGCCAGAGACAAAGTGTACATTTAAAAAAATTATGTTTCTTTATTTTCTCAGAATAATTCAGAAATGTAGAAAACAATAGTGATAACTGGAAGAAACAAATTTACAGGGAAAGGTACTTCACCAATGAAAAATTGACACAAGAATCATGTAATGTTGCATTGTAATACTGACATTTGATCAAAGGAAGCTCTGTGAGCTCCTCTACAATATTGATCCTATCCTAGGAATAGGTCTCAACCCATAATTCTTTGAAATGGGAAGTATTTATAAGTGTTGTACAAAGGATACTGTCATAAATGAGTAGGATTTATTTTCAGAAAAGTCTAAACTAATTGTATATTTAATTGGGACAATATAGAATTGTTTCAGATCTTCTTGAACTCCTAGTGTTTATTTGATGTCAACTGTTGATGATTTGTCTCTTTGACTTTTGTTGCGTTGTAGGTATTTACTGATGACTATGCTTATTTTTGCATTTATCATGCATTAAGATGTGGATATGGTTGATTGCTTGTTGATCCTATGTTGCTAGGTGTCCAAACTTGCTGGAATTGTTGGAATAAGTTCAACTATTTTGTAATATTTGGCCTTGAAAATTGATGCCACATGTTAACCAATTTGTCATTCCATATTTGATTACAAATCTTTCTCCATGTAATATGAAAACAATATTCAACTATCTGTCTGGAAATATCGGGTTAGATTTGACTCTCATTCAATTGATCATCCACTTCATAGATGCAATTATATTCAAATTAGTAGAGCTTTGTCAAGACCTTGAAAGATGTTAAAAAAATGGATTTAGCATCTCTGAATAGCCAATAAGATTTTGTCTTCATCTATTCTCGGTCAAAAAAATTGTAAAGGGGGTAAAATGCTGAGTTTTATGGTTACTAGGATATATTTTTAATGGTGTGGGATCATTACGGGACAACTAACGGTCAACGGTCATGTGGAAAAATTTAATTGACTAATAGATATGATGACATGGGGACATGTGTCGAGTAAGGGGATGGAAAGAGTGAATTTGGTAGTGTGAGTGGTAGTAATAACAAAAGTATAAGTGGAGAGGTGGATGGTATCAAGAATGAGGGGATAGGTGGTGTGTGATGAGAGGGGAATTATAAGTGGGAGGTGATGTGTAGTGGGAGTAGTTAGAGAGGTGGATGATGTGACAGGTGGGAGGTGATATGGTATCGAGAGTGTGGAGGACATGTCGTATGTGCTGAGAGGAGGAGAAGATGTGGTAGGTGAGGGGTATGAATAGGCAGGAATGGTGAGTGGAGGACAGGTGTTGAGTAGGGAGAGGAGGAGTGTCGATGGGGGAGTAGCGGTATCGAAGTGAGAGGGTAAGTGGTATTTCATAGGGGGGGGTAGGAGGTAAGGAGTATTAGGAGGGGGGGTCCGAAATGATGAGGACATGGTACATTAGGTCAGACCGAGGTGGGGGAAAACCACTTTTCGAACCCCCCACCTTTAAAGGAAGAAAGTTAGGGGGGTCCAAAATGTGTTGAGGACCGTTAATCTAGGCGATGATGGATGTCCTCGATGGGAACTTGTGCGAGGATTAAGCGTTATACCCTAGTCTTTTCAACTTTGGTTAAAATAAAATATGTTCCATAAAAATAAAATATTTCCATTTGATCTCCCTTTTGAGCTAGGTGTCAGTATAAAGCACCCGATATATCATTGTGAAGCTACCCCTGAATGCTATGTAATTAAAAAACATGCAATATTTTCTGAACATGAATTGATTTGCAAACATCTCCTGAAAAATTACATACTTAGTTTTGTTCATCAGGCTCCAAAAACTAAATGGTTACTTGGATAAACATGTTTTTCAAAATATGAAACCTAGTGATTCATAGGCTAAGACTTACCAACATATTTCCAAAATAGATAACTGCATAAAAAAATTACCTATAATTATTTGACTCTAACAATTGCTCCAATTGGGGATGGCATCCTCACTGTGAGATGCCAAGAACACCATAGAATAGGTAGCCTGATCCATTGGGATGTTCCCAAAACTAAAGCCTGGAACTTGCTCTAATCTGTGACCTCCAAGATGTGACCTTCTCCAACTAAACTCAACCCACTTTCAAACTGAAAATCAAAACTGTAATTGCTCCAAAATGAAAATGAAACTCTGAAAGAGAAATTGAAATGTAATGAAAAAGGTTCTTTCCCAACAAGCTTATTTGCACACCTAACTACCCTACACTACTGGAAATCATGTTGTAGGATCAAGTAATATGAAATATTCAATATAACCAATCAATTAACCAATTCAATGATTTTACTCATTGATTATGCTTGATCAAAATCAAAAGAACGTAGTGTGATGGAGAAAAAAACTCATAATGTATTTGATTTTCACAGTGAAACCATAGTTGAGTGTTTAAATAGAAGAAAAATTCCATATACATGGCTACGGGATCAATAAAATCATAGATGACATGCCCTACTTGATAATTATGAATATGTTATGTAACTTGATTGTCATGTTCTCTCTGTTCATAGGTGTTGTTTTCTTGCACATATTGTTCCATATGTGAGTTATCCAAATCTTGATCCACATCAAAACAATCCTCATTATTAATATCAAAGGTAAAATACGAGAATGTGTCTTTATGGCTCTGATGAAAAGAGACTTCAAAAGAAAGACCCTGAAATGAAAACATTAGGGGTATTTCCTGATCTTTTAAAACCACAAGTTCTTTTTCAATGTCCTTGGAAAATTCATCCAAAAACTAGATCTTATCATTTGAACTTCTTTTACATGGTTTTAAATAAGAAGACAAACATGCAGAAAATTTTTCATCAATTTCCTCATCAGTGTACATATTATTCCATTCTCTGAAGTTGTGAATGGAAGGAGAGTCTGCCAAAAACTCTACCCCCTCCATCCATGTTTCCATAAATACCATCTAGAAATTTGTAATAGTTTTAATTGATCCAGAACTAAAACCTTCATCCCAACTCTTACACTTTCCTTGGAACAAATCATGAAATAATATGAGGAAAACATATTCATGTTTGACTTTAAGAAGTTTAATGAAATAAAGAAAATTTGATAAATGTTTCCAAGTCAAAATCAGATCATCTCCATTGAATTTTGGACTATTTCTAAAAAAATATTCATCCTTGTTTAAAGGATTCAGGAAACCATAAATCTGAGAAAAATATAAGCATGCATACCTTGAAATGATGATACCAACATCTGAGTTATTCATTATCCCAGTGGACTCATTGGTGAACACCTCAAGCAATAATTATTTCTACCAGTGGAGTCACCATGATATTATTTCATTTGGGTATAAATGATAATGGAGTTTCCAGGTGGATGATTTCATCCTTCCTATGTCTGATCACTATCCACCATTAGTACTCAGATATGAAACTTGATACTGTTTCCTGAGGAAGATAAAAAATCTTCCCCAATATGGTCACCACTATGTTATCACTCTGTAATTTCCAAGGCTGAGAAAGAAATGAATAGAGGCAACCAAAAAACCACTTTGGAGCTTAGTATCTAGCCCTCCTATACTCAAGGAGGGATCTCTCTGTAAGATTTTTCTTTGTTTGCTAGAAATTTTAGGCTAGTTGTGATAGTACAGGGTTTTGTTTTTTGAATTGTTGGTTGGAATGGGGAAGAGAGGCCATCGGGAAAATGGAGTCACAGATTTGGATTGATCAAATACAAGGTTAACAGGATAATATTGCAGGGAAGGGTAGGCAAATTCACTAGGTCCTCACATATTTAATGTATGGAAGAGATGGAAAGGTCTAGAAATCTAATTAAAAATAGAGTAACTAAGAATTTTGTTTTCAATATTTAGTGGAAAACATAAAAACTATTCCAAGCCAGAGACAGACTGTAGATTTAAAAAAATTATGTTTCTCTATGTTCTCAGAATAATTCAGAAATGTAGAAAATAGTAGTGATAACAGAAAGAAAGAAATTTATAGGAAAAGGTACTTCACCAATGAAAAATTGAGACAAGAATCCTGTAATGTTGCAATGTATTACTAACATTTGATCAAAGGAAGCTCTCTGAGATGCTCTACCATATTGATCTTATCCTACGAACAGGTCCCAACCCATAATACTTCGAAATGGGAAGTATTCATAAGTTGTTTACAAAGGATCATGTCATAAATGAGCATGATTTATTTTCAGAAAAATCTAAAC
This sequence comes from Picea mariana, assembly GCA_032191745.1. Lineage (NCBI taxonomy): Eukaryota > Viridiplantae > Streptophyta > Pinopsida > Pinales > Pinaceae > Picea > Picea mariana. The sequence goes on along the minus strand of JASDQU010409574.1, from coordinate 4,277 downwards.
TAATTGTATCTCTAATTACAACAATATAGAATTGTTTCAGATATGCTTGAACTCCTAGTGTTGATTTGATGTCAACTGTTGATGATATGTCTCTTTCACTTCTGCTTTGTTGAGGGTATTTACTGATGATTGTGCTTATTTATGCAAGTATTGTGCATTAAGATCTGGATATGGTTGATTGCTTGTTGATCCTCTGTTGCTAGGTGTCTAGACTTGTTGGAATTACTGGAATAATTTCAACTATTTTGTAATATTTGGCCTTGAAAATTGATGCCACCTGTTAACCAATTTTTCATTCCATACTTGATTACAGATCTTTCTCCATGTAATCTGAAAACAATCTTCAACTATGTGCCTAGAAATATCGAGTTAGATTTGACAGCCATTCAATTGATCATCCACTTCATAGATGCAATTATATTTGAATTAGTAGAGCTTTTTCAAGACCTTGACACCTGTTACAAAACTAGATTTAGCATCTCTGAATAGCCAATAAGATTTTGTATTCGTCTAGTCTTGGTCAAAAAAATTGTAAAGGGAGGAAAATGCTGAGTTTTATGGTTACTAGGATATCTTTTTAATGGCGCGGGATCGTTAAGGGACAACTGATGGTCAACGGTCATGTAGGAAAATTTAATTGGCTAACGAATATGATGATGTGGGGAAAAGTATCAAGTAAGTGGATGGAAAGAGTGAATGTGGGAGTGTGAGTGGTAGGAACTTGGAAGAAGAGAAGTATAGGCAAAGAGGTGGATGGTATCGGGAATGAGGGGACATCTGGAATGTGATGAGAGGGGAATTATACGCAGCAAGTGATGTGTAGTGGGAGTAGTGAGAGAGGTGGATGATGTGACATGAGAGAGGTGAGATGGTATCAAGACTGTGGAGGATAGGTGATATGTGTTAAGAGGAGGAGAATATGTGGTAGGTGAGGGGTATTAACATGCAGGAATGGTGAGGGGTAGGGTGAGTGGAGGACATGTGTTGAGTAGGGACAGGAGGAGTGTCGACGGGGGAGTAACGATATTGAAGTGAGAGGGTAACTGGTATTTTAGAGGGGGGGGGTAGGAGGTTAGAAGTATTAGGAGGGGGGATCTGAAATGATGAGGACGTGCCACGTTAGGTGGGGGAAACCACTTTTTTTATCCCCCCCTCCACTACTAAAGGCATAAAGGTCGGGGGTGTATGAAATGCATTAAGGACCGTCGATCTGGGCGATGATCAATGTCGTCGATGGGAACTTGTGCGAGGATTAAGCTCTATACCCTAGTCTTTTCAAATTTGGTTAAAAACAAATATGCACCATAAAAGAGAAATATTTTCATTTGATATCCCTTTTGATCTAGGTCTTAGTCTAAAGCACCCAATATATAATTGTGAAGTTTCCTCTGAACGCTATGCCATTAAAATACATGCAATATTTTATGAACATGAATTGATATGAAAAAATCTCTCGAAAATTCCATACTTAGTTTTGGTCATCAGGATCCAAAAACTAAATGGTTACTTGGATAAACATGTTTTTCAGGCTATGACACCTAGTGATTCATAGGCTAAGCCTTATCAACAAATTTCCAAAATAGATAACTGCATAAACAAATTACCTATAATTATAGGACTCTAATGCCAACTTTAAGGGAAAATGATAAGATAATCCACCACAATAGTAAGAGAGAATCCTTCCAAGTCTAGATAATCACTTCCATCAACCATTACATCAAGAGATAACCATAAAAAACAGCCAAGAAAGACAATTTTCCAAAGATAGTGAAAATTTCAGACCAAGGTCCTCTCACAAGAGGGAGAGTTATGTTTCCAAATGAGGTATTAAGATCTTTGTTTATACAAAATGTTGATAACATATTTTTTCCACATAATATTATGGAAAACACAATATTAGGGGTCAACAACCTTAATATTTCCCCTTTACACAAAAAATATTATTAAATTTATTCTAATTTTCACTTTTTCACAAATAAAACCTTAAAATGGGTGTGATGTCTTCCCTCTAGGGGACATTTTGTTTTCTTGATCAAGTCATTGGGGTAGTTAAATCATGTCTTTGCCTCCAAAGAACACATATCTTCAATATATATCCTCTCTCTAATTATCAAGGCCTTCCTTCACCCAAACTTCCACTCATCCATGTCTCACCACCAAACCATAGCCCCCATGAAGATGTCAAGCCTCTAAGGGTGATGTTTTGCCTCTCTTAGGAAAATCGTTTGTAACATGATGGGTCGGATAGTTATTCCTCATCATCATCTAGGTCTCCAAATATTCATCTTTATGATCTGGCATGTGGACCCATGGCATCCAACTTGTGGGCTTCTAGCCCCAAGGAAGCCCAATCTAGGCTTGTTCTTCTCAAACTGTCCACCAACTAGGTCGTGCAAAGAAAAATAAGCATTCCCTCCAGGGATCTCAAGTCATAACATCATGATAAGTGAATCTGATCAATAAATGATCCACCTATGCATGTGCACCAAATATCATTATATCAAACAATTAATTTATTAAAGACATTATTTGACTTGTCAAGCTTCAATATGGGAGGGTTGAAGAGATGTCCTATTGGGTATATATTTCCCTAGGTCAAGGAAAGTTTCCAAGAGATCCCTCTCGAAGCCATGTAAAGTGGGTGAGGTGGTTGGGGTCAATCCTCAATGGGCGTAGGTCTCATGACATACAAGAGGTCACAGTGTATCATTCATGGGTGCCTCTGTAGAGGGTGTGTGGTACCTTCATCCACAATGCACTTTTTCCAATCCCATTAATTTCCATTCTTTTATTCTTTCATAATTTTAAGGAAATTTTTAAGGCCACTTCCCTAGCATGGTGTCCAAATAATGACAATGTCACCCATAAACACCTAGTGGAAATGAAAAGGTTGGCTCATGATGAGACCCCCTTTCTCTCAGCCATGCAACTGAGAGTCATTACCCTAGCTTGGCGACCTGATCATGGTAATTTCATACCACTAGATATTCATGGACATGATAGGATGACTCGTGATGATACCTTCTATCCTTCAATTAACCTTTTAAGGATTTTTAATCATATTTCATTGTGGGTCCCCTTTTACTCAAAGATAAGAATTTCATTGTTTTCTTGAGAGATCCTTGGGTGAAGCATATAAAAGGATCATACATAGGCTTTATCTCTTACCCAACATCAATCCCTCTGAGCCTTCATCCCCTTCTTCCCATAGAATGAAGGACAACCCCTTCTTGGATCAATACACCCTAAAGTCCCAAGAGATAAGGAAATGGGGGAAAATAATGATGGAAAATGGTAAGTATGGTCAGGAACGGTACAATTTATTTTCAAGGGATTTTCTAGTGGAAAAACCATCCAAAAGGAAGGTCACTTAATATGGAACAATGTCAACCACTAAGGTGAAGTAAGGAAAACAACATAATGTTCAAGAATATATCATGAAATATAGAGAAATCTGAGATAAAACATACTCAAATGGATTAAATATTGAAATGATGCTTACCATAATACCAACTTGTACCTCATGGAGAAAGGCCCACTACCTTCTAGAAACCAGTTATTGTGGTGGATACCATATGGAAATATGTGACCATTTGTGGTGGTCAGAGGGGTCTCCAAGTGTGAAAAATGGTACTATTGGGCATGTAGTCTCTAGACACTCCACATAAGCAATGTGAGGGCCTCAAGATATAATATCCTTATTTATCCACAAAATGGGGATAACAATGCCTTCCCATGTCTAGTTCTTCCTATGTCTATCTCTAGGTATAGGTCTTGACCTGTCTAGATTGTTGGGTATGTGTTATATTCTTTGCATGAGTAGTAGTGTCTGAGTGCCTGCGCCGGGCGCGCAGGGGGGTAAGAGGGGGGTGCAGGGGGGCGGAGCCCCCCGCGCGGGGGTTCGGGGGTAGCGCCCCCGAAAAATTTTTTTTGGGCCGACATATTTTCGCCGGTTTCGAGCTGACATATTATCGCCGGGCCGACATATTTCCGGGACGACATATTTCCGGGACCACATGATATTAGGTCGTTTTTCGGCACATGGTTTTTTGCCGATGGTTTTCTATTTCCGGTTAAGTAATTAGGGTTTTGGACTAATCCATGTCATTGGGTTAGGGTTTTGGATGCCGCTGGCTCCTATATGTATATTGTATTGTAAACAATGTAACACAAGTGTATCAATATAATATATGTTGGTTTTCCCGGTTTGGGTTTCCAGGTGAAAAATCTCTGTGTAATGTTTGTATTTGCCATTGTATCTTTTCTGTTCTTTTCTT
>JASDQU010409573.1:3367-13895 GCA_032191745.1 Picea mariana | reverse complement strand
ATCTTAACTTCGGATCTATTATGCATCTAGAGGAATCGAATCCCTCAAGGTGCAAACCTCTTTTTAGAGAACAAAACTTAGGAAAGGTTTCCACATTGAGGGATTTGATCATTCTCAACTCATGATAGATCTAAAGTTAAGATGAATCTAAAACTGGTTGTTAAAACAATCTAATGATGTGTTGTTCATGTGATGAATGTGTGTAATTCTTTTTGTGCTCAATATGGAGTTGACATGTGGCGCACACACACACATGATGGTGATGATGGTTAAGAGACCAAATATGATCAAAACTTAAAGAAAGGTTTGCACCTTGAAAATTTTGATCCCTATAAATCTATAATAAATCTTAAGTTAAATTGAATCTAAATTGATAGTATTAGTGTAATTAATTTAACAAATTAATAATTAAAAAATGTGCACTGTGAAAAAAAACAATTAATAAAAAATACATTTGAGGATGGATCTCTAGATTCTAAGTTTCTCAACTTAATATGCTCGTGAATAGAAAAGTGATGTTGGACTTCATAAGAGTTATAGATTTTTCCATTTTGAATAACATAAGAATGATGTTAGGCCTTATAAGAGTTATAAATTACTCCATTTTAAATAGTAAATAATATCATTAATTTAAATTTAATGAAAGTTATTAATAGTGGGATCATCAATTGAAAAATAAATCATTTTTAAAGACAAACACCACTTTTACTAGATAAATTCTTTTTTATATAAATAATGAATGTAGATGATGATAGCAACAATGACTAAACAACATTGAAGAGATGAAATCAAATTGGTACCGCATCTCTCGAGGCTCTTACATATATAAAGGCAAAGCTGCTCATACACACAAACCTGGCGACCATTTTATTTGAACGAACGATGGACTAGCTACATTTTTATTTTAAGGATTATAGCATTAATTATTAATGTTTTTAACCATGGACGAGTTCTATTTTTATTTTAAGCATTATATTATTATCGGAATTTGGAATCGTTGTTGTAAACGATGTAGTAGCTTTATTTTTATTTTAAATGTCCTGTCCAACCATTGTTGGATTAAGACTTACAGCTAGCACATTAGTATTAATTGTGAACTAATAGTTTCACAATTAATAGTGGAATAGTTAGTTAAATTATAGGACAGTGTAGATATGGATTAAGACTTAGAACTAGCCCATTAGTATTAGTAATTTCGCAATTAATAATCGAACAGTTAGTTAAATTATAAAACAGTGTAGATTAAGAAAAGACATTGACTATTAAGTTTATCTCGAGAGTAAAATCTTACATCGTCTTTCTTATTTTTAAAATGGAAACACTTGTCCACATAATTATAATTGTTTTGATTGAAATTTAAAATTGTTATTATTTTCAAAATGGATTCATGTTTTTAAAATTATATTGTAAATTTATATATTTTTAAAATGGAAACACCTATCCAGATAATTATAATTGTCTTGATTGAAATTTAAAATCGTTATTGTTTTTAAAATGGATTCATGTTTTTTAAATTATAGTGTAAATTTGTATGTAGTATGGTAGTTTTTAATTATTTTAAATTATATTGTAGTTAATTTGTATGTAGTATGGCAGTTTCTAATTTTTTAAATTATATTGTAAATTTGTATGTAATATGACAGTTTTTAATAATATCATAGTTACATTACCTTTTTATTCATTGTGTTTGTTTTACCTCTAGGCTATTATAAAGTCTACATATTTAATGTATATTGTGTTTTATTTGTTGTGTTTGGGTACAACACGGGCTTGGAACTTGGACGGGATGGTTTATTGAAATGGCAGCTTGGCACTAAGTTTTAGCTATTGTTTTGGAAAATTGAAATCTAATCGTTGGTATGCTTTTAGAATGGATGAAGTCTTTAAAAATTAAAAAGATGAAGCACTTCACCTTATTCATGTTCAAGTAGAGGCAAATATTCACAGAACAGAGTATGAGCACACACAACAATGGAGTTCTTGAGCTCTTCTTCACATTCACATAGAAAACTGAAATCAAAATACATGAGATGAGATATTTCTCTAGAATTCTCCATCCTTCACCTACTATGCAATTAATATGCATATCCATCTATATGTTTTAATCAAACAAGTAATGAGGGAGAAATTACATCATTCAACACTCCCCCTTAATTTTGATTATTACAAAAATCAGTGCAAACAATGCCTAAGTGTTGTCTTTGAAATTCAAAAGTATTTCTTCCCAATGGTTTGGTGAAGATATCTGCTAATAGTTCTTTCTGACCACAAAAATGTAGCATGATGCTACCATCATTGACAAACTCATGAATGAAATCATAGCGAGTGTCAATGTATTTACTCTTGCGGTGAAACACATGATTATTTGATAATGCAATTGTTTAACTATTGTCACAAAATATAGGAGTTGGCTCCTTCTCTTCATGTGCAAGATCATTAAGAATCCTTCTCAACCACACTGCATGACAAGTTGTTGAAGTTCCTGCCACATACTCTGCTTCTGTTGAAGAAATTGTGACAATGGGCTATTTCTGTGAAGCCCATGAAATTAAACATGTACCCAACATAAATTCATACCCGGAAGTACTTTTCCTACCATCAATGCTACCTGCAAAATCACTATCTATATATCCAATAAGTAACTCATCTTTTGAATTAGAATACCAAATTCCATAATTTTTTGTACCTGCAATATACCTCATAAAAAAATTTCCAACTTTCCAATGAGAAATTTTGGGATATTCCATAAATCTTGAAATTAAGCTCACTACATACATAATATCTTTCATGGTAGTTGTAAGGTACATGAGGATACCTACAAGCCTCTTATACATAATATAATAAATTCATGTCCCTTCATCTTGTTTACGTAATTTTGTACCTATTGCAATTGGTGTATATGTTGGCTTGCATTTGTTCATTTTGAACCTTTTCAAAATATATGTGGCAAATTTTCGCTGACAGATAAAAATTCCATTTTCAGATTGCTCAACTTCAATTCCCAGAAATTATTTCATAAGATTGAGATCAATAATATCAAATTCACTTTGTATGGCTTCTTTGAATTCATTCAACAACAAATTTCCTGTATAAATCATGTCATTAACGTAAAGACAAACTATCGACATATTACCTTTCTGATCTCTTTTGGTGTAAAGTGTGGGTACATTGTTGCTCCCGTTGAACCCATTATTGAGCAAATAGGAATCAATGTGACCGTACCAATCTTGGAACTTGCTTCAAACCATATAGTGCTTTATTTAATATGCACACTTTGTACTCTTTATCTTTAATCTGAAATCCTGGTGGTTAATCCACATAAACTTCTTCCTGTAAAATTCCATTTAAAAAGGTTGATTTAACATCCATTTGATAGACTGACCATTTGTTTTGAGATGCAATTGCCAAAACTTCTCTGATAGTATCCAAACGTACTACTGGAAAAAATGTTTCTCCATAGTCAATATCGGGTTGTTGAGAAAACCCTTTTTCTACACGTCTTTCATTTTTGTTTTCTACTTTGCCTTTCTCATTGAATTTTGTCTTATACACCCATTTAAATCCAATGTTGGTTTTACTTGTAGGGAGATCCACAAGATCCCATATCTTGTTTCTTTCAATTGCTTCAATTTCTTCACTCATTGCATCAATCCATTTTTCTTCCTTGACTGCTTCATCAAAGTATACTGGTCGATAGGATAACATAGCAAAGTGTGCTTGTTGATCCATGTCATCATTATGCTCATAAGTTTCTCTCATGCTTCTTGTTTTTTGGTTCCTCAAATTTGCTATAGTGGGATCAGAATCATTGCTAGAAGAAGAAGATGGACTATGCTTTCTTTGTTCTCCTTGGCCTTGTACTTACAATCTTGGAAGTCTTGGTGGAGAAGCTTATTGTCATGTAGCTTCCACCTACCTATATTCCTGTATGGAAGGAATCTGATCTGCAATCATTTCACTTGTTTGGTTATCCCATGATTTATCTTCTTAGAATTTCACATCTATGCTTACTATCAACTTCTTGGTAACATGATTATACACCCTGTATTCTTTATATTGTTCATTATATCCAACAAATATGCATTTTTCATATATATCATCAAGTTTTATCCTCATCTCTTTAATAACATGTGCATAAGCCACACAACCAAAAACTTTAAAACAATAAACACTTGATTTCATACCACTCCTTGCTTCTTGATGGACTTGATTTTCCAAACTCTTAGTTGGTGACAGATTCAAAATATACACTAAGCATGCCACTGCTTAACTGCAGTATTTATTTGACAAATTCTTGGTCTTCAACATACTTCTGGCCATATTCATTATTGTATAATTTTTCCTTTCAGCTACTCCATTCTACTGTGGACTGTATCTTGTGGTAAATTGTCTCTTGATCCCATGTTTCCTGCAATATGATGCAAATTGTTTGGATTCATACTCACCTCCTCGATGTAATATGAGTACTTTGATGTATTTTCCACTCTGTTTCTTTGTCAAAGATTTTAATTCTTTGAATTTTTCAAATGTCTCTGCTTTGTTCTTGAGAAAATAAACCCAAGGTTTCCTGCTAAAATCATCAATGAATGTTAGAAAATAAGCGTTGCCTCCTATTGATTGAGTTTGCAATGGACCACAAAGATCTGTATGCACTAAATCGAAATGTTCGTTTTCTCTATAGGAAGCATTGGGAAAACTATCCCTTTGGTGTTTGGCTAAAATACAACTCTCACAAGATTTTTTCTTTTCATTTATGATGAGAACCTTTGACCATATATTTCTTCTGTAAAATACTTAGACTATTAAATGGAAAATGACAATATCTAAGATGCCACAAACAAGTGTCATTTGAGCTTGACACATTTTGGGCATATGACTGTGACAAATTTACATTTCTCAATATCAAAGGAATCATTCTATTTTTGGTCATTTGTATTGTAGCTATGATTTTGTTACTGGGTGGTTTGTCCAATATTGTACACTTGGAACCTTAAAAAATGACTCTATAGCCATGTTCATTCATCTGGCCTACACTCATCAAATTATGTCTAAGACTAGGTACATAATAAACATCATGGATATCCTTCTTTTCATCTTGTTTGGTCAATACATAAATTGCACCCTTTCCTAAAAATTTATTTTGATAATCATTTCCCAATTTAATCTAAGATGTGATAGAGCTATCTAAACTAGTAAACAAATCTTTGTTACCTATCATATGATTGTTGCAGCCATTGTCTAGCAACCGGAGATCATGACTATTTCTTGCTTCTTCTATGACTTGACATGAGAAGAACATTGATTCATATGTTGCTTCTTAAGTGTTGGTAACATTTGCTCTGCCCCTATTCAAATATGCTTTCTTCTTTCTGCATTCACTTTCGTAGTGACCAAATTTCTTGCAATAATAACATTGTATACTTGATTTCTTAGTCCATATTGAATGATTAAAATTTATGCCTCTCCCCCTTTGGTTTTGAGCTAAGACCCTGACACAGGGACACGGGACATGTAGGACATGGACAGAGAATGGGTTGAATGAGTTTTCGAATAAAAGCTTGGTCAGAATCATCAAAAAATTGTTGCAAGAGAATAAAAAGGCATGACACAAAAAACTCATCTGTGCACTATGGGATGACAGGATATCCTCAAAAAGATCTATTGCCATATCTCCTTTCCAGATCGTTTATGGTACAAAATCCATTTTTCCTACTACATTGGGATTGTCGGTGATGATGTTGTTACAAGACCAAGAAGCAGAAACAAATGCTAGTCAGAGAAGATATTATGATCTCATCAGCGTACAACAGACTAGAGAGAAGGCCTTCAATAATGCCCAGCTACGTCAAGACAAGATCAAAGAAGCTTTCGATAGACATACTAGGGTAGATGACTTCAAACTAGGAGACTCGGTACTAAAATGGGATGCCATAAACGAAGATAAGGGTAAACATGGGAAATTTGATAACCTATGGATGGGTCCATTCAAAATCGAAGCTTACTGTGGGAGAAACACCTATTTGTTAGAGGAAAGTAATGGAGAATTCGCTAGAGGAGGGACTGTGATTGGCAGGTTCCTCAAGCATCACATTGTTTGAAAAAATCATCATCCCACCATTCATTGCATATAATCGTTCTACATTTTCCTTTACACATGAAATACTGGAATAAAGGCAGCATAGTTGAATCCTGAGGTGAAGGCCCTGAGCTATGTTGGGCAAATTTTAAGTTTTTGAATGAAGATAAACATATTCAAATCACATTAATAGACCAAAGCCCAATGGGTAGGAACTTAGTCTTCAGTTCTTTGCTACCTCGTAGGGAGAATAGCGTCCCCAATTGGAGCCAATGCTATCACTATAACAATTTTCAGATGGAATCGAAGTTTCAAAATCTTAGTGAAGAACTATATTTCTATGGAAGTATGATAGTTTGGAGGACCAGGCTATATCTGGCGGCATATAGACAAGTATAGCGGAGGCACGAAAAGGAGGATTCAACGTATCGTCGATCTTGAAAGCGGCCTAGATCAACGGCTAAGACGCATATTGGGGAATGAAGCAGTGTGAAGAATCATCAGTCGAGGGAGGGCCAAGGAAAACTATCATGGTTTTTTCTATGGATGCGTGGTGCCTCTAGAGGTACATCGGGGAGAAAAGAAGTTTGACTAAAACCACTTTCTCCAACCCCCAATGTCAAAAGTTGTTGGGTCAAGGTAGACCATCGATCTTGAAAGCGGCCCGAATCAATGGCTAAGGCGCATATCACCAATTGAAGTAGCGCAAAGATTTATCAGACGAGGGAGGGCCGGGGAAAACTGTCGTGGTTTGAATCGTGTACGCATGGCGACCTCAAAGACACATCAGGGCGAAACACGGTCTGCCTAAAACTATTTTCTCCAAACCCCGATGTCAATAGGAAAGTATAAAAGGAGGACCCCGTCATTATTTTATGATATGTCGAAGCATTCAAACGTTTGAAAATTGGTGCAAAGCATCCATTCGAAACTCAAGCGTAGAACTTAATCAGATTCATGTTGCCTTTGTTGCTTAATAGGTATTTTCCACCATGGCCACTAATCCTGTTATTTTATCCATGAATGAACAAGACATCTCCTCTAGAGAAGAAGCCCTAATTGATAGAGACTCTGACGTTTTCGACACAGAGATAACAGTTTCGCTCGTTTTGGTATCCAGATCGAATTTGTTAGACAATGTGGGAATGCACATACCTTTCCTCGAAGAGGCTCAAGCCTCCATCACCCCTTATGTCATAGAAGTATTCTTTCTTTTCCTTGAATTTGTCAACTAGTGTGCAGAGCGATATTCTCGGGAAGAAAGAGTCATTTTGAACAAATTAGGGTCAGAGATTTTATGTGAAATAGATAGTCCCTCGCTCCTGCACACCCTCAGTATACCAGAGTCCTTCCCCACAGTGTCAGAGCCCTTCAAGGAATAGAAAATGATCGTGATCTATCAAGAATGCCTACTAGAAGTGAAAACCTTGTTTCTGCAAACCATTGTCAAGAGTGAACACCATTCAAAGAGTCCTTCGTTACCTGTCAGTGTAACTATCATGTTAATCGAAGTCCAATGGGCTTGTTCTCTGCTAAGTCAAATTTTAGGATAGGACAACGACAAGTTTGTGGTAGAAGTCATGTTAGGTTTCCTATTATTTTTCTTTCTGTTTGGTTAGTCAATCTATGTCAGTTTTGACAAATTTATTGTTGACAATATGCATCAACAACTGGTTAACTTCAATTCATTGAAGCACTTCAGATACTACACACACTTGCTGAGAATGTTTCTGGAATCTAACAAAACCGAATTTCCTGAGACTGCATTTATTTCGACTAAGTGTAAAAGGATCACCATGTTTATTTTCATCAATAAGATTATGTCCAGGGTGTACAATCTTATTTCCAATTTAGATCTACCATGGGTTCTGGAGGAAATGAAAATCTCTTTAGAACCAAATCTAGAGAGCAAGATAGGAGATTGGATGTTGTTCATACAATATATTGTGATTTGGCTATATGGTTGTCAGGAAGGACCTTATCTTTTACCAGTCTTTCTGACTCCCATAATATTTTCTTTGGAGTTCATAAGACAAAGGATCATCTCAGAGACAGAGCAATTTTTGAAAGCGCACAAGGCTTATAACTTAAAGTTTCCTTTCATAGTTGGACCCTTTGTGGTAAAGAAAAAGTCCTATCTACCTGAGATCCAATCCAAACTCAGTGAATTCATGTTCATGCAATTGCGGGGGAGGAAATATGATCTGCATTAGATCATATCAAAGAGGAGATTGGCAAGCAAACAAGGACCCTATGAACATGAACATGTTGAAGGATTCGATAAGCTAGCCAATCTAGAAAACTGTGTAAATATGAATGTCACTCTTCATCATGATCAGACAAAACATACAGAAATAGCCTCTCAGCATAGCCTAGGAAAGAAACCTTCCCCTAGGATGGTTTTCAAAGCTCCTAAAATCAACATCTACAATAAGAGGAGCAGTTCAGAGGCCCTGGGTGCTAGTAGCTAGCGAGATAGTCTCAAGAAAATGAAAATCACATAATCCTCTCAAATAGTCGACTTGGAAGAAGAAGAGACCAAAGGGAGAACATGCATGGAGATGGTGGAAGGTGAAACTGAGAGCGAAGAAGTTGTTACAGGAAGCATGCTACAAAGTGAAAGCATCACAAAGGTTTTTAGCAACACGAAACACATATTTAGCCACACACCTGGGGCAGTATATTAGTCCAAGGAAGATTTAATGAACTAGTATGTTGTGAAGGGAAGTATGGCCAACAACAAAATAAGGGACCTGTTTCCCAAAGTAGAGAAGATCTCCCAGCATAAGACTTTGCTGCTCTCAGTTAAGGATGTGGAAAGAAATATGTTTAACATATAAGTGGTTGATGATGATAAGGTTTCTGAGATCAAAATGCACTATGAAAATATTGGTGCCCCTGACAAAGTAAAGTTCCACAGAAATGTCAGCGACATGCTATATTTTGATTATCTGAGCTTATGTCTGAGCGTTGCAAGATTGACAACACATACACTCAAACTAGATGGAAAGTTAAATCAGGAAAAGGTGTCCAACAAAGCCTAGATGACACAAGTCAAAAGGTTAGAATCTGAAGGCCCTCAAGGGGTAAAAGTTTATCTGGATGAAAAAGATAAGATGATCCAAACCCTAAAGAAAAAGCTGAAGATGTTCCCTACAGATCATCCACAGACAATAGAGCTAACTGCTTTATAATAGGAGAAGGAAACATTCAGACAAGAGGCACTCAATTATAAAGCTAAAGTGCTATAGTTGGAAAAGGAGACAGAGAATTGGTCACAAGCATAGGCAGTTACATCAGATCTGGTTGTCATTGTACCTACTAATACAGAGGCTGGATCAAGAACTGAGGAATTAGTCCAAGCTATGTCCCAGGTAAGCTTAAAAATAGGGGAGATCAAGGGTATCAAAGAAGTCATAGAAAAGTTGAAACAAGAAATGAAAGTGAATATGAAAAGATGGCTCAACTTCACATAGATAATCAAGATTTGCAAGAGAGAATGAGCAAGTTGAAAACCAGGTTAAAGGGAAAAACATTATTACAGGGAGCCAAACATGTGATATGGGATGCTATTGTTGTAGAGATTGCTAAATTTAGGTTTTATCTGAATTTTATAAATGACAAAGACAACATGGCTGCTACAACTTGGAGCAGGTGTATCATTGTTAATGAAGTATTAGCTAAGAATCCCTCTGAATGGGCCCAAAATGTTATTGACCTGCTAAATTCTGTGTCAATTGTTGATATCCAAACTATTGGGGTAAAGGACAGGATTGCATTGATCATTTTGGCCAGGAGGTTCATCGCCAAGCACAACCTACTTAGATCGGTCCAGAACAAAGCTATGCAAATGGAGCACAACATACATGAGTTTAAAGATGCATTTGAAAAATTGTTTATCAAAGGCCTCCCATCATTTTGGGATGGCAAAGGTTCGTTATACAATCAATAAGACTACAATTATCTTCTCATTTAGTGTGGAATGGACCATTCTAAATTTGAAGTTATTGAAGAAAGTCTGAAAGGCCCAAGTCTGGTAGAATGTTTGGCTACAGACTTTGAAATTTTGAATAAGTTCAAAACAATGAAAGTTCGCCTGTCGACTATGTCCTACACCACTTGCATTGACTTGGAGATTTTGATTAAAGAGATGATGGACTACTAGATCCCCTTCAACTCACAATGGAAGAAAATCATGCAGCTGGGTAAGACAAAATGTAGTTTCCCCGAAACCAGTAAATGATCTCCAGGTGTCAACAAATTTGCAAATTCGACAAAAGATCATATCGAGACAGGTGTCATTAAGGAAGCTGAATAGTCAGAGGAATCCTCTTTTGTTTTGAAACATCTTTTTTTTCAATCATTGTAAATCGGTTTCTATACCGAGACTATCAGCTAAAATTATTATAATTAATTTTAGAAGCTGAAGCGTTTCAGTTTCAGCCATTGTAA